>VWZG01008928.1:108277-166338 GCA_013396735.1 Grallaria varia
TTTTTTTTAATAAAGCAGAAGAAAGAAACGTTTCCACAGTTGTAATAAAATATTAATACAATAAATGCTTATTTTTTTTTCTACTGGTCACATTTAGCTAGGCAGAAATTTAAAAATTCTGCTGGCATGTTTGTTTGGAATAAAAAAGCCTGTAGGTCAAGTCTTTCTGAGAGAATGCCAAATGTCTTTGTGTCCAGTTATTTATGGTTTCAGATAATTGTACAGAAAATATCAAATTTGCATAGTGTGATTATTGCTGATTATTTATCCAGCAGTCAAAATGTTTCAGTGGTTCCTAGGATGACAGATTGACAAGTACTTAAAACTCATTCATTTTATGAAATTTGCATGTAATTAGGCAATAATGAAGGGGATGTTTGTGGACAGCGGATTATACTACAATATACTGGAAGTGATTCAAATGCTTGACAAAGTGTTAACATTATCTTCAGTTTCAACTAAGTCTTAAATGTTTGGCTCTAGATATCAGTGGAAAAATTAAATGGGTTATAGAAAGTTACTAAATGTTTTGCTAGAACAAAGTATATATTTTTTTACTCCACTCTGTCTATTCCTACTTTTTATGCACTGTTGATGAATTGTACTTTAGGTATTTAACTCATATCACATTCAGTGCAGCTCATCTGTAACAGTTTAGCTGCCACTACTTTGGTCATTATCACAGTGAAGTCCCATGAAGAATGACTTTTTTTGGTTTCTTGGCATCTGTGTGGTATCTTGGTATCTGAATTTTAAAGCTTCTGCTTTGAGATTCATTAAAAAAAATGTGATTTTGAAGAATTTCTTTATCACACAAGAGATAATTTGTTTCTTAACCAGTTGTTTCTGCACAAATAGAATATTTAACTTTATGGTGCAGTCTTTAAGTGGACTTAACCTTCAGCAATACTTTGTGGTGGCAGACAACGGCAAATGACTCCTACTTGTACAAAGGTATAAAATTAATTCAAATGTTCTTGCATCACATTTTGTTTACTATAATTTTGATTCTTGTTTCAATGACATGATTTGGTACATTATGTGTTTTAGAGGATTTTATGTATATGTATCAAATGCACTTCTACATCTCGCTGCATAGTCAGTGGTCACCTTTTTAACACATACTAGTGTGTGAGGACTTGTGAAATGAAATACATTATAATCAGCTGTTTTCAAATACTCCTCTCGCATTTTTTGAGTATATTTTCCAATTTAATTTGATATGCTCCCAAAGTAACAGTAAAGGTGTCGCATAATTTTGTAAAACGAAGTAGGTTTCTATGTATAGGATCTGCAAAGCAAACATACTAATTAGGGAATTGCCTATGCTGGTCAGTAGAAGAGATATGCATTTTAAAAATCTGCATATCCTGTTTTATGGAATATAAGGAATATAAGTCTTTTACAGGGCAATGCACACTGCTAATAAAGCAGCATAATCTGGGACAAGGTCCACAGCTAATATTTTGGTTTGGATTTTTTATGACATGATTTGATGGTGGTAACATACCTGTTTCTTTTTGCTCGTGGTAGCAGCTTAACCTCTGACACAGGAGTCTGAGCTTTTGGAACAACCAAATTCTAGAACAAGAAGAATCCAAACTCTTTCATCTGCTGATTAAGTCACTCACAGAAGAGAAGAGATGTGTTGCATCTCCAAGGACAGGAATGCTCTAGTTACTGTGCTATAGCATCACCTTCTTTCTGTTTCATCCAGGGAATAGTTAGATATTATTAAAACATTTGTGACAGAAGAGACTGACACAATACTTGTACTCAGTGATCTTAGAGGTCTTTTCCAAAATTAATGGTTTTATGATTATATGATTCCAGGATTCTTGCAGTGTTAACTACTGCATGACACTTATAAGTTCCTAAGGAGAGGACTCCCTGATAGCCACAAGGTCAGAAGAACTGGACTCATGAGGCAAAACAAAATGAACATTGAGTACTCTGGCTGAGCTTCCTNGAGAGGAATATTAAAAGTCAACAATACCTCCCACTTCATTCCCTTATTACTTGAAAAATCTGAAGCAAAAAACAAAATACTCTCTGATAATTACAGATGAAAAGCAAAGAACTAAAGAAATAAAATTGTGGGAGTATAATTGAGAAAAAAATGTTAATTTTTAATTTTTTTTAATAAAGCAGAAGAAAGAAACGTTTCCACAGTTGTAATAAAATATTAATACAATACATGCTTTTTTTTTTTTCTACTGGTCACATTTAGCTAGGCAGAAATTTAAAAATTCTGCTGGCATGTTTGTTTGGAATAAAAAAGCCTGTAGGTCAAGTCTTTCTGAGAGAATGCCAAATGTCTTTGTGTCCAGTTATTTATGGTTTCAGATAATTGTACAGAAAAAATCAAATTTGCATAGTGTGATTATTGCTGATTATTTATCCAGCAGTCAAAATGTTTCAGTGGTTCCTAGGATGACAGATTGACAAGTACTTAAAACTCATTCATTTTATGAAATTTGCATGTAATTAGGCAATAATGAAGGGGATGTTTGTGGACAGCGGATTATACTACAATATACTGGAAGTGATTCAAATGCTTGACAAAGTGTTAACATTATCTTCAGTTTCAACTAAGTCTTAAATGTTTGGCTCTAGATATCAGTGGAAAAATTAAATGGGTTATAGAAAGTTACTAAATGTTTTGCTAGAACAAAGTATATATTTTTTTACTCCACTCTGTCTATTCCTACTTTTTATGCACTGTTGATGAATTGTACTTTAGGTATTTAACTCATATCACATTCAGTGCAGCTCATCTGTAACAGTTTAGCTGCCACTACTTTGGTCATTATCACAGTGAAGTCCCATGAAGAATGACTTTTTTTGGTTTCTTGGCATCTGTGTGGTATCTTGGTATCTGAATTTTAAAGCTTCTGCTTTGAGATTCATTAAAAAAAATGTGATTTTGAAGAATTTCTTTATCACACAAGAGATAATTTGTTTCTTAACCAGTTGTTTCTGCACAAATAGAATATTTAACTTTATGGTGCAGTCTTTAAGTGGACTTAACCTTCAGCAATACTTTGTGGTGGCAGACAACGGCAAATGACTCCTACTTGTACAAAGGTATAAAATTAATTCAAATGTTCTTGCATCACATTTTGTTTACTATAATTTTGATTCTTGTTTCAATGACATGATTTGGTACATTATGTGTTTTAGAGGATTTTATGTATATGTATCAAATGCACTTCTACATCTCGCTGCATAGTCAGTGGTCACCTTTTTAACACATACTAGTGTGTGAGGACTTGTGAAATGAAATACATTATAATCAGCTGTTTTCAAATACTCCTCTCGCATTTTTTGAGTATATTTTCCAATTTAATTTGATATGCTCCCAAAGTAACAGTAAAGGTGTCGCATAATTTTGTAAAACGAAGTAGGTTTCTATGTATAGGATCTGCAAAGCAAACATACTAATTAGGGAATTGCCTATGCTGGTCAGTAGAAGAGATATGCATTTTAAAAATCTGCATATCCTGTTTTATGGAATATAAGGAATATAAGTCTTTTACAGGGCAATGCACACTGCTAATAAAGCAGCATAATCTGGGACAAGGTCCACAGCTAATATTTTGGTTTGGATTTTTTATGACATGATTTGATGGTGGTAACATACCTGTTTCTTTTTGCTCGTGGTAGCAGCTTAACCTCTGACACAGGAGTCTGAGCTTTTGGAACAACCAAATTCTAGAACAAGAAGAATCCAAACTCTTTCATCTGCTGATTAAGTCACTCACAGAAGAGAAGAGATGTGTTGCATCTCCAAGGACAGGAATGCTCTAGTTACTGTGCTATAGCATCACCTTCTTTCTGTTTCATCCAGGGAATAGTTAGATATTATTAAAACATTTGTGACAGAAGAGACTGACACAATACTTGTACTCAGTGATCTTAGAGGTCTTTTCCAAAATTAATGGTTTTATGATTATATGATTCCAGGATTCTTGCAGTGTTAACTACTGCATGACACTTATAAGTTCCTAAGGAGAGGACTCCCTGATAGCCACAAGGTCAGAAGAACTGGACTCATGAGGCAAAACAAAATGAACATTGAGTACTCTGGCTGAGCTTCCTTGCCCATGATCTGCAGCGACAGCTAGCTCCTCTGAATTCTCTAGCTGGTTCTGTGTGGTCTCTATTCCAACATGCCTGCTTTGACAAGTCTAAGCATCACATTTGAAGCAGGCAAAAAAACTCAAGCCTAATCAAAGTGTAGAATGAGGTGCCTGCCTGTGTCTCCAGTGCTGTTAAGACAGAAGACATTTAGTCTTTAGCATTCTCCAGAATTGACCTAGTTAAAACAATGACACCTGGATACTTCAGGCACCTTAAAAACCAAAGAATTTCACCTAGATGAATGCCTAAAACATTTAAACCTTGTCTAAAACTTTTTGTGGATTTTGTCTCTACTGTTTGGGGCTGCTGTGGTAAGCTTCTCCCATAGAGAAGACTGTGGGACCCCCTTCATGATTCCTTGTAATCTCTGGATAGCTGAACTTTCAGTCATTCCCCCATGAAGTAGTGCTGGTTTCTGGAAGCAAGATGCAGAGGGTTATTGAAGCAGCAGCAAGGTTGCGAGAGTTATTGATGTGTCAGAAATCATCAAAGCATCTGAGGAGGGTCATGCCAGAATTAGAAATTTTCACCCCAAAAAAGCAGCAAAATTACAAAATGATAGAATTTTCATTTCTTGGTGAAGCAAGGCATGAGGCAGGCAGCAGAATTTCCACATTTGACTTCCAGAGGGGTGAAATTTGACCTCTTTAGGAGAAAGGTTGAGAGAGTCTCTTGTCAGGCAGTCCTGGGAGGCTGGACATTCTTCAAGAAGAAAATCAGAACAATGCGGGAGAAGGCTGATCACAAAAGATCAGCTAGCGGGGAGGCAGACCAGCCTGGCTGAACAGAGAACTTTAACTGGAACTCAGGAAACAAGATGAAAGTTTATGGCCTTTGGAAGAAGGAACAGGAAACTCAGGAGGATGGCAAGGATGTTGTGAGGTTATGTAGAGGGAAAATGAGAAGGGCCAAAGCCCAACTAGAACTCAATCGGACTATTGCCGTAAAAGACAACAAAGACTGATTCTAGAAATACATCAACAACAAAAGGAGGGCTAAGGAGAATTTCCGTCTTTTACTGGGTGAGGGAAGGAATACAGTGAGGAAGGATGTGGAAAAGGCTGAAAGGCCTAATGCTGCTTTCAATGGAAAACCTACTGTTATTCAGGTACCCAGCCCCCTGAGTTGGAAGACAGGGACAGGGAGTGGAATAAAAACACCATAATCCCAGGTGAAATGGTCAGTGACCTGCTACACCACTTAGACATGCACAAATCTATGGTGCTGGGTGGGATGCAGCCAAGAGGACTGAGGGAGCTAGTGGAAATGCTCACTGAGACACTTTCCACCATTTAGCAGCAGTCCTGGCTAAGCAGGGAAGTTTCAGTTCATTGGAAGTTGGCAAATGAGATGCCCATCTTCAAGAAGGGTTGGCAGGAAGGTTTGGCGAGCTACAAGCCTCTCAGTCTGACCTTGGCGTCAGGAAAGGTCATTTTGAGAGCCATGCTAAGGAACTTAGAGGACAACCAGAGCATCAGGCCCAGCCAGCATAGGTTTTTGAAAGACACATCCTGCTTGACCAACATGGCCAGTTTCTACGACAAGGTGACCAGTTTAGTGGATGAGGAAAAGGCTGCAGGTGTTGCCTGCCTGGAATTTAGTAAAACTCTTACACTGTCTCCTGCAGCATTCTCCTGAAGAAACTGGCTGCTCGTGTCTTGGACAGGAGCACTGTTCCCTGTGCAACAATGGATGGCTGGTGGTGGATGGAGGTACATCCAGATGGGGACCAGTTGCTTCTAGTGTTCCCCGGGGCTCAGTAGTGCGGTCAATCCTGTTTGACATCTTTGTTGAGATCTGGATGAGGGAATTGAGTGCACCATCACTGAATTTGCAGAGGACCCCAAGCTGGGCAGGAGTGTTGATCTGCTGGAGCGCAGGAACGCTCTGCAGAGGGATGTGGACAGGCTGGATCAATGGGCTGAACCCAATGTCAAGAGACAAAATGTTGAGTCCTGCACTTGGGTCACAACAATCCCAATGCAGCACTCCAGGCAGAGTGGCTGGAAAAGTGTCCAGAGAAAAAGGACATGCTGGTGCCGGTCAACAGCTGGAGGAATATGAACCAGCAATGTGTCCAGGTGGCCAAGAAGGTCAAAGACATCCTAGTTTGTACCAGAAATAGTGTGGCCAGCAGGATGAAGACTACTCGACACTGGTGAGGCCTCACCTCAAATCCTGTGTTCAGTTTTGGGTCGTTCACTACATGAAAGACATTGAGATGCTAGAGCATGTCCAGAGAAGGGCAATGGAGCTGGTGAAGTTTCTGGAGCACAAGTTTTATGAGGAGCAGCTGAGGGAGTTGGGGTTGGTTATTCTGGAGAAAAGCAGGCTGGGAGGGGACCTTTTTGCTCTCTACAACTACCTGAAAAGGCGTTGTCACCAAGTGTGGTTTGGTTTCTTCTTCCAAGTGATAAGCGGCAGGATGAGAGGAAATGGACTCGTGCTGCACCACAGGAGATGTAGACTGAGTATTAGGAAAAAATTTCTTCATGGAAAGGGTTGTCAAGCTTTGGAGCAGGCTGTCAAGAGAAGTGGTTGAGTTACCATCCCTGGAAAATGTTCTAGAAATATGTGTAGGTGGCACTTGGAGATGTGGTTTAGCGGTGGACTTGGAAGTGCAGGGTTAACAGTTAGACTCGATGGTCTTAGAGGTCTTTTCAAACTGAATGATTCAATAAAACAGTGGTAATTGTCATATGCAGTTATGGACTTGCTAAGGTGAGTTGTATCTCCAGAGACCACGTGGTATCAATTTCTGCAATGCTTATTTATATGATGTCATCAGTTGACAAGTGTTATGACTCCACCATCTTCTTGCAGATCCAGTTCTAATCAATAAAATGTGGGGCTCCTGTATATTAACAATTCAGGTCATCCTATGAAAGATAAAATGGATATATATGGCAACAGTTTAACCAAAGATAATTAGTGATTTGTGAGAATTAAAGACATCCTATCTTTGCTAGCATGTGTGCATCTAAGATTTTTGTACCCTTTTCATGTGCAACACAAATATGCCCTCTTTTCTTGACATTGATCCTCAGGTGTATTTTCATAGCAGAATTCTTATCAAGAAGTTTAATCTGCACATATCTAATACAAGATCTTTTACCCTGCTTGCCAAAGCAAATTGCTTAAACATTTGTTCAGAAGCAGGAAAAAAATCTCTACTCACTGATGACTACATATTGAGTTCCATCAAAAATTTTGGGAGCATTTTGCAGAAGTAAATTCACATTAAAGAGGCAAAAATGTCAGGAGAAGGGTGGGGATAGCATTCAAGGCCCTGATGGACCTTTCTTGATGAATTTTCTGCATAATATTCTCAAATGCTTTATGCACCCTGAATTAATTACTAAATCTATCCCCTTCATTATCTAATTAACTCATTTCACTGTTTTTTTTCCCCATCTTTTAAAAGCTGTTCAATTACTAACATTTCAGCATCTGCTTCTGTATTCTGATGCAAGGCAGAAGGATCTGATAGTTCTTTTAACTCGTTGCGACATGTGAAATTTCAGAACCTTCACATTCTCTCCCAGCATATAGTTAGCTACCCATCTGGTTGACTTTTTGATGTAAGGGTTTTCTAGTGTCAGAAAAGCCATATGAGAAAACGGAGAGGTGTAGGTAGAGCACAACGGGACCATAAGACATATTCCTAACCACAAGGAAAAGAAAATTATCCTTTATGGTTTCAGGCAGAGGAATAAGAAGAGAAGACAGCAGTTGTACAGTATACAAGGTGCTAGTTGTAAAGGTATAAGACCTCAGCTTCTGTGGTAGAGAAAAGAATGAAAAGAAATGTCCATTCTTTCCTTTATTCATAGAAGACAGTACAAGAAAAAGGAAAAGTCTTTGTGGTTCCTGGAGGCTTCCCTAGTCTCAGGGGTTATTTAAACTGCATCCAAATTTTTGCTTTGGACCCCTTTTTAAAGGTCTTTTATGCATAGAGAGTGGTTTCAGAACTGTGAAAGGATAACTGTGTTACCTGTCTTTGAACTATTGAGTTCAATAGTAAAGAATACGAGATTATTCCTTGTAATGTATTCATTGCTTTCCCACTATTCTCTGTGTTACTTATCATTTTGATTTCTGCAATTAAAATTACTTCAAAATAATTTAAAGGACCCTGAGTAGAAATAGAGCTCTGAGCTAAAGTTTGTCCTTCATGAGCTGTCAGTTTTAACTGAGCTACAGCTGGTGTTTACTGTTTTTGGAGATATTTGATGGGCAGTGGTACTGATTAGCTATCTGTCTTCACACTGTATTATTTTTGGTTTTTAAAAGGAATAGAGAGAATGCACATGGGACTTTGTTTGCTCTCAGACTATACATTCTTCATGCTTTAGGACTGTTCCCAAGTTATCAGTCTCCTTCCCCTACTTCCGTAAGTCACTTATCTTTTTCCTAGGTGAGAACTGTTCAAATAATTCTGTTCATTTAGAAAGCCTTTACATCATCGAAAATCTGCCCTTGCCTGTCCATCAGCCTTATGCACTTCTCCCTGGTCCAACAGCAAAGAATTTCAAGTGGTGGTGCTCAAAGAAACTGGAAAGGTTACCCCCATCTTCTTTCTTTTAGAGATATTATTCTCAAAAAAAGGAAGCAACAGGAAAGGCCAGAAAGAGAATGAAATGAATGTAGCATCTCAGGATACAGCTCTATATTCCCTTCCATGAGCAAGAAATGAGAGTTCTGATCCTTTTTCCTCCTTCCTGAAAGATGTGATGAATGAAGGACATCTAGAAAGAGACAAGGATGTCCTACACCAGCTCCAGGGATATGGATGGGAAAAAAAAAATCTTAGGAACCTGAAAAAGTGCAGATGTAAGACTGTAATAGCACAAATAATTAATAAGCAGGAAATCTGCTAGGTGGGGAAGACAGAGACCACATTCAGCATGAGTTTAACATATCAGGTTTCTAAATTATAGACTATACAAGAAAACTAATTTTTGTATGCACTGAAGAAAGTGGATTTGGTTCTTAAGACCTTGGAACCCTTGGTGCTCACTGGGAGTCTTGACAGAAATCCTTGACAACACTGCAAGTCAATCATTGTCTGTCATTCAATGTGTGCTGGACACCAGCCTCAACACCTGTTCTGTGGCAGCTGGGGCTCTTGTATGTGACCCCAAATGGCACGTACCGCTACAGCAATGTTAATTTTCATGCATCCTTAAAATCACAACATGGCTTTGATATCAAAATAGTACTAATGAAAACCATTTCTGCTTAGATTGTATCTGTGCCCAACCTGCTTTACTAAGGCAAAAAGTGTTTGTGCTTTTTAACATCCTATGTGTCTTTCATACACGATTTGGACAGCTAAGCTGGCCTCCAGGACTGTGCAGAAAAAGACAGAGAAACTTGACAGCCACAATTACAATGGTATGTGGTGAGTCATAAAATTGCAGAGCTCCGGGAAGCTGGGAAGTATCTACTTGTGGGTACTGCCCAGAGAAGAGCATAACACAGGGTTTCAGTTCTTCCCTTCAAGCTATATCGGGCCTGGATTAGGCTAGTTGTGACTCCCTGATACCGTGCCATTGGTATCCAGGGCAAGTAAAATAAGATTTTGGCTTCTCCATCTTGGTGTAAGATCTCTTTGGATTCTGTTACTGGATTGAAAGGTGATCTGAGTTTCTAGATCTGTTTGTACTTTTCAACCAAATTTCATTCTTATATTAGTTTTAAGCCCTGCCTCCCTTCACACACTACATGGATAGAGAGCCTTGTCATGCAAGAGTAGACGCAAGTATGCTTTGAGCAGTTTAAATGCAGCCTAAGATAATAGGTATACAGCAGTAACAGTCTAATATAATCAATATAGCTCTGCCTCAGCTCTTCCTATGATCAAGTCTTTTTTTCTGTCCTTACACAGAATAGCTTCTCCTAGAGCTGTTTCTTTCATCCCTAGTCTTTATGAATCAAGGCAATACTAATGACAGACCATGACCAAAATGCCAAGGCATAATTTCCAGTATAAAGAAGGGTTAACAGTGATGGAAGAAAACCTGACATAGAAGCAAAATTATATATATATAATATTATTATTTCTTTGAGACAATGAGTGGCATCTGATTCCTTAGTACACAGATAATGTTTCCACAGGAAACTCTTCAGCATGAACATTAACCTCGAAATGTGGTCCAAATAGTCTGAGTTGTATCATTTTAGTTACACCCATAACACAGATCAAGTTGTTGCAGGGCAGCAAATCATAGGTGACATGGAACAGAACTCTTCAGAGCATTGTGAAATGAGCAGAGATTTCTCTTTCTGATGTGTGTTCCTTGTTCCCCATACAGGGTCTTCTTCTGTTTATCAACAGAAGTTTTAGGAACAAGATGAATCAGAAAACTCTTCTCATGTGAGTATGAGAACTCTAACAGCTATGCTTTGTAGCAGCTGGACACTTTTCCAGGACTTGTTAGGCGGCAATAATAACCTTTCATTTATAACAACCTGGATAATAGTGGTCTAAAAGGCTGGAGAACAATACCTCGATCACAGAAGTACCTATTGTTTGAAGAAAAGAATGGCGTTGGAGTGTTCCTTTCAAATCCCAGGCAGCATTTGGACACATCATTCGTGCTCAAGCACTGCAACTAGTGTAGAAAGAAAAAGGACTGTGCCACAATTATAACCACATGCTCTGAGTCATGCAGTTGTCGAGTTCTGGGAAATTATAAGACCTCCAGTTCTGGGCATTGACCAGACAAGATGACAGTGTCAAGAAAGCTCCCATTGATCACAGGGGCAGAGCAAGAGAAAACAGCTGTAACAACTCAGAAAAAAAGACTTGACAGCTCAATGAAGATCTCTGCACAGTGCTCAGCAGCAGCCAAGAAAATAAGCAAAATGTTGAGATTTAGAAACAGCTAAGGGTTGTAGAAGGGAGTAGAATACTGCAGAGCAGGAGGTGTTGGGACAAACTTCCCTTGTATGCTTGTTGTACCTGCATTTTTCAGAGACTTCCGTATCTTTCCATGAAGCTGACACAAGGAGATATGGAGAGGTGATAAATGATTAGGTGGACCACTGATCTGATCCAGTGGTGCAATTTCTGTTTCTGACAGTTGACAGGAATCATAAAGTTAGCCTGTGGCACAAACTAGTATTAAACCTGTATCTCAAGAGCCCTTGTTCAATTCCTTTAACCACAGGACCATCCTTCATTTCCAATTTCCTTTTTCCATTTCATCTGAAAATATCAAAGGAGCATAATTTCTCCTAATATTGTAGCATTCCAGTCCTGACCAAAACCAGGAAGTGAGCAGCAGGTGAATAAAAATTAAGCTGACATTTTCAAACTTCAAACAAAGATCTGTGTGAGGCAAGGAATAGTTCTGTTAATTTAATCCAAATTGGTTCACTCAGATCTGGTGATAATCTGATCCATACTACAGCAAGTTTGCAGTCAAAAGAACAAAATAGTGTGTGAATTATGCTGAACCCAAGAAACACAGTCTGTCCATGACCATACACTCAGTAGTTCAGTAGGGGAGTAGGGGAAGTGGGAGAGGGGGATGGGGTGGTGAGTAAGACTCCAAAGTAGATTGGCCTGGTGCTTAACAACAGTTGTTAGTAGGAAAAAAAAAAGAAAAAAAAAAAGAAAAAAAAGAAAAGCAAACAAAACTGAGGCATTTATAAATTGTGGTATTGAACCTAAGTCAGAGGAAATATCCTAGCACTATGTAAGAAGCTAGTGAAACTATATTTTGAAAACCATGTGATTCCCTAGTCCTCTTATATTAAAGGCATATTATACAAATGGATTAACTGCATTGAAGGCTGCTAAAGTGACTATGAAGTTGTTGGAGATACGCAAGTCACTGAGGGGTTAAAAGTAGCATAGAAGATATTGAGGAAAGAGCCTGATCAAAGACATGCAGAACATCTGGAAACAAAAATGTGGATGTTCCAGTGGTGAGTGGTTGTTCATACATGTACAAACAGAGAATATAATTTAGGGAAATGAGAAGGAATCTTAGAGAATTGTTTATTCTAAGGCCAAATTTTAAAATTCTTATTAAATTTTTAGTCTTTGTTTATTTGGGTATACAGTGACTCCAGCAGTATTCATCTAAATACAAACTGTGAACCACAAGTCAGATCAGCCATTTAAGATCTGTGAGCCATCCAAGACAGGAGTTACTGTGCATAGAATTTTACCCCTCCTCTAAGACCATTTAGCTACATTCCTCACTCAATTTCCCCCCAGTTACGAGACACTGCAAATGACCGATTTATGTAAAAAATATCTCTCCTTCCCTTTATAGACACAGCACACAATGGATCTACATTTCACACACCAGTCCCTGCTAATCTGCACTCCTTTTGCTTCTCATCAGCTCTTTGGGAACTGCTTGCATTTAGTTCCTGTGTGGGGTGTGAACAGTGAACAGGAAAACCTTCGTTCCGTCTTCCCTATACACATCTGCGTAGGGCCTGTAAATTCAGTCTTTGGTAGCCTCTTTAAAGTATAACACAAAAAGCCCTAAATATGTCTCCCACCAAGCACTATCAAGTTGCTATGTCAGTATTAATATGCATCATTATAGTTTTCCCAATCATTTATATTAGAAGAATGAAAATTATTACAATGAAAGGTAATAATTCTGCTCCTGATGTGCTAAGTAATGCTTTATAAAAACTGAAAAATTAATGGCATTTAGTCCTGCTATTTTGCAAGGAAATACCTTTTAAATCTTTACATTTGCTAAAACATATTTTAATGTCTATAAATTGATACAATGATAGGCACAAGAAGGCTACTGTAGTGGTATTATTTTTAACACAAGAAATTACTTCAAGCCTCTAGTCAAAACTATATTGATCCCTTTTCCAATGAGCCAAATGCCTTATTCATCTGTTCCAAGTTATTTTTTTCTAACCATTTGTCATTTACATAACACTGAGTAACTTGTCTTGGGAATGTCCTAAACTACAGAAAGCCTCTATAATAATTTCTGACACAGGGGATTTCATGGAGAAATCCTTATATTCATCAGCTGCAGATTCATTGCACTTTCTGTTTGACTAACCATTTCCTAGTGGAACACTGATATTTTATTTGGCTGGCAATAGCTTCTAGCACAGGAGAACAGTTGTATTCTTGAAACTGGCTATCGGAAAGAATTTCCTTGCTTATTTCTCCTCTATGAGTGCATGTGTGCACATGCACGTGCGTAACTGTGCATGCACACGTATGCAAGTATTTTAATTAAACATGTTGGTGCAAGTTCTACTTAACACATCTATGTTAATTATACAAAAAAAAAAAAAAAGTCAGTGTAGTATGAATGGTTCCTCTATATATTTAAGCCATTTCATTTAGAATGCTTTCTTTTTATTCTCTCTCTTTTTGTATGAAGAGATGCACTTTCAGTCAGATTCTTGATTAATATATAGACTTTCCCTGTATTATTTGCTGCTTCCTATAGTATGCAGAAAGATTTCTATGTATAGCTTGTACTTTGTGTGGAAAAAAGAAATCCATGTGAGTTGCCCTGAATTACTTTTTCTACTGTCCTAAAATATCAGCTCCAGTAAAGCAAGAACAAATTCTTCACCTAGGAGAGACATAAAATGTCACTTACCATTATATTTTTATTTCTAGTGCTGTCCCTTTGTGTTTCTAATTATCTTCCCATCTATAGTGTGTTTCTCAGCAGGAAGAAGTAAGGGGGAAAAACTAAAATAAGACTCCTGAAATGAGTCTTTCAAAAGATGAAAATAACAGTTTATCATCCTGGGATTTTCAAGATTTGTGAAAAGAAATAGTGTTACAAAATGCATCTGAAGTTGGAGTTTACAACTTTAATAGATTTGTCTGTGGAATCAGGCTATCTCTGTGTCTTCAGCAGATCTGGGAATCCTCAGGTTTATCCCTTATGTAAAGGGTGGCAGAGTAAGGATGTTGAAACCAATCATTTACTTTGAGATTCTACTGTATTTGATTTGCATTTTGAAGTTTCTCAGTGATTTTAGTGCTTGCTTCTTTGTGTTAAGTTTTGAGTCTCAACACCCTTCTTTTCTCCTTGCTTTTTCCTTTTTTTCTATTTCTTAAAGGTTTTATTGGGAGGATTCCTTAGAAAGAAAGCACATAGTTTTGAGCAAATACTTCTCCCTCATTCAGACATAAGTAATAGAGGGATTCTAACTCTCACAGCTTATGAAATATTTAATGAGATACAATGGGGGGAGGGGGGGATTTCAAGCTGTGATATATGACATCACATATGTGGACATACATTCACTTTTTATGGTTCCTTTATCTCTGTTTCTTTGCTTTGTTTTTTCTCCGTTTGGCTGCTAGTTGAGTCTAGTTCCATTGTACTGGTCTCTCCCACAGGAGTAAAATTCACTTGGTGAATATCTTTTTTTGTTCAATTAAAATGTTCTGATTTTGCACTTATCCATTTTGTTAGATACAAACACCAGAGCACTCTGGTCAGCCAGCATAAAATGTATGACCACAGTAAAAAATTAATTCTATGGTTCTGATGAAAACAAATCTTTAACAGAATTTAAACTGCTACGAGGAACATTCTTAAATTCAGTGCTTCAAAAACTTTACAAGAGGTGCAAAATGCTGTTAATATTGCCCAGAAACACTAGGAAGAGATGCTTGAAAAAGTTTAGCATAGAAATGGATCAGACAGATCGTGAAA
Source organism: Grallaria varia (assembly GCA_013396735.1). NCBI lineage: Eukaryota > Metazoa > Chordata > Aves > Passeriformes > Formicariidae > Grallaria > Grallaria varia. The sequence goes on from VWZG01008928.1 coordinate 123,106, forward strand.
CAGATGGGTGCCAGTGCCTAACCACACAATTCACCTTTTTCTTTGCTGCTATCAGAAAGTCTGATAAAATGATTTAAAAAAAAAAAAAAAAAATGCATGGAAGGGGAAATCTGCTTCCTGGAATCCTGAGGTCATTTTTGAGAGTGCTTATTTGTGTGCATGTGTCTCCTCTTTTCCTACTGCAATTTAAAGCAGGTATCAATTATTTTCCTAAATAGAATATGTCCTTGCCATAGTCCAATCCTAATCCCAGTCTATCTGACAGAACATTTCTTTCAAAGAGTTTAATTTTTCAGTACCATTTTGCCTCAGTGGGATCTGCCTTCTATCAAAATGTTATAAATTAATCTTTTTTTGAGTCCCTAGGAAATGCACTGTATCATTTACCTCCTGTCACACGAGCTCTCGTTACCTGATACCTCCTGTGCAAAATACAGAGGAGATTTCACCAGTTATAAACTCTCCTTATTTTCAGGTGCTTTGGACAGACTTTAGATTTCCCCTGGATCTTCATCTTTAGCTTTTTCAAATTGTTTTACAGTTCAACTTTTCAGTTTCATACCTAACTTTTCCCCTAACTTAGGTATTTTTACGCACTTTTTATTTATGTTTAGGGAAAATTAGCTAAGCAGGCCTACTATGCTTTATTTTTCATAATGAGATACATTTTATATACCTCTCAAAATTCTTTTTGTCATCTGAAAATATATATATTGAAGTTCCTGGATCATTGTTCGTTCACTGGTAGATTGAAAGCTGCATTATATCACATTACACTCACTTTCTGCGTTTCCTTTAAAAGATAGGTGCTTGTCAGATAGAAGAAAAGGGCAAATGGCATCTCATTCCTTGTACAATGTGGTCTTAACTCAGCCTACATTAATGGTACCTCATCTCACATTTTCAGCTGGATTTTTTTTATTTCCAAGTTTCCCAAGATATTTTACATTCCTACATGCATCTTTCAGCTGCATAAAATTATTGGTGTGGCAAAAGAAAGATTTAAAGAGCGAAGGAAAATTTTGTTTCTTGATTCTTTGAATCTGGACATACTTAGAATACTTTCTATATCTCAATTTTTACATCAAAATGAAAGGAGGAGGAAGTCTGGGAAAAATAAATGTATTGTTGAGCAATGTTTTACTTCTGCAAAAGAGTAGAAAATCTCAGGACTTGATGTTACATAGAGATGGAAAGATGCATCTCTGTATTTGTTTCTTCTTTCTCACTCTAGAGCTTCTATGTCACTTAAACAAAAGCTTTTCTCTAAAAGAGTTATGAAGAGGCAATTTTTTGGACCTAATCTTGATGTCCAGTGAACAAGACCTTATTATTGAAACCTTTCTTGAAATGGAGTAGCAAAAGAAAAAAGGCAAATTACTATATAGTGCCTGTACATTACTTTCCATACACTTAGATTGCATCGCTAAAATTTTTCAAACATCCACTCATATAAGACTAGGTCACTTGTCACTGTCCAAATGCCACATTATCACCTTACACAAAGAATTGCAGGATGTACCTCAAGGCACTTGAGCGCTAGGATAATGACAAGACACTGACAGTTTTCCAGAAAAAAAAAGAATGTGGGAAATTCCTGAACTGGTACTAAAGAAAAAGTATATATACAAATATATATACAAATGTATTTATTGAAAAATACAAGCTGCTAGGAATAAAATGAGGAAAATAGTATCTGCAATGCTGATGTAATAAATGCAAATCAAAAAAGTTTCACTTAACCTGTATATATAGTCATAGAAACATCAAATCATTGAATCGTTCAGGTTGAAAAGACCTCTAAGGCCATTGAGTCCAACTGTTAACTCAGCACTGCCAAGTCCACCATTACACCATACCTGCCAAGTCGACACATTTCTTGTACACTTTCCAGGGATGGTAACTCAACCACTTCTCTTGACAGCCTGCTCCAAAGCTTGACAACCCTTTCCATGAAGAAATTTTTTCCTAATACTCAGTCTACATCTCCTGTGGTGCAGCACGAGTCCATTTCCTCTCGTCCTGCCGCTTATCACTTGGAAGAAGAAACCAAACCACACTTGGTGACGCCTTTTCAGGTAGTTGTAGAGAGCAAAAAGGTCCCCTCCCAGCCTGCTTTTCTCCAGAATAACCAACCCCAACTCCCTCAGCTGCTCCTCATAAAACTTGTGCTCCAGAAACTTCACCAGCTCCATTGCCCTTCTCTGGACATGCTCTAGCATCTCAATGTCTTTCATGTAGTGAACGACCCAAAACTGAACACAGGATTTGAGGTGAGGCCTCACCAGTGTCGAGTAGTCTTCATCCTGCTGGCCACACTATTTCTGGTACAAACTAGGATGTCTTTGACCTTCTTGGCCACCTGGACACATTGCTGGTTCATATTCCTCCAGCTGTTGACCGGCACCAGCATGTCCTTTTTCTCTGGACACTTTTCCAGCCACTCTGCCCCCAGCCTGGAGTGCTGCATTGGGATTGTTGTGACCCAAGTGCAGGACTCAACATTTTGTCTCTTGACATTGGGTTCAGCCCATTGATCCAGCCTGTCCACATCCCTCTGCAGAGCGTTCCTGCGCTCCAGCAGATCAACACTCCTGCCCAGCTTGGGGTCCTCTGCAAACTCAGTGATGGTGCACTCAATTCCCTCATCCAGATCTCAACAAAGATGTCAAACAGGATTGACCCCACTACTGAGCCCCGGGGAACACCAGAAGCAACTGGTCCCCATCTGGATGTACCTCCATCCACCACCAGCCATCCAGGCAGTTTGTTGCACAGGGAACAGTGCACCTGTCCAAGACATGAGCAGCCAGTTTCTTCAGGAGAACGCACCATAGATTTGTGCATGTCTAAGTGGTGTAGCAGGTCACTGACCATTTCACCTGGGATTATGGTGTTTTTATTCCACTCTCTGTCCCTGTCTTCCAACTCAGGGGGCTGGGTACCTGAACAACAGTAGGTTTTCCATTGAAAGCATTAGGCCTTTCAGCCTTTTCCACATCCTTCCTCACTGTATTCCTTCCCTCACCCAGTAAAAGATGGAAATTCTCCTTAGCCCTCCTTTTGTTGTTGATGTATTTCTAGAATCAGTCTTTGTTGTCTTTTACGGCAATAGTCCGATTGAGTTCTAGTTGGGCTTTGGCCCTTCTCATTTTCCCTCTACATAACCTCACAACATCCTTGCCGTCCTTCTGAGTTTCCTGTTCCTTCTTCCAAAGGCCATAAACTTTCATCTTGTTTCCTGAGTTCCAGCCAAAGTTCTCTGTTCAGCCAGGCTGGTCTGCCTCCCCGCTAGCTGATCTTTTGTGATCAGCCTTCTCCCGCATTGTTCTGATTTTCTTCTTGAAGAATGTCCAGCCTCCCAGGACTGCCTGGCAAGGGACTCTCTCAACCTTTCTCCTAAAGAGGTCAAATTTCACCCCTCTGGAAGTCAAATGTGGAAATTCTGCTGCCCGCCTCATGCCTTGCTTCACCAAGAACTGAAAATTCTATCATTTTGTGATCTCTGTGCCCAGGAGTGCCTCTGACTATCACATCACCCACCAGTCCTTCTCTGTTTGTAATAGTAGATCCAATGTGGAGCCTTCCATTGCTGGCTTTCTCGCCACTTTTGTTGGGTAGTTCTCTTCCATACACTTCAGGAACTTCATGGACTCTTTTGTCTCCACAGTTCTGTATTTCCAGCAGATAGCTGGGAAGGTGACTGTCACCATTAGAAGAAGTGGTAGAAATTGTGAGATTTCTCCCACTTTCTTATAGAATATTTTTTCTACATCTTCATCCTGGTCTTTTCTCCAGATGTTATAAAAGTATATTGCTTGAAGACATAAGGGGTTATTCTAACAGCATAGATCTGACAATGCCCTTAGTATTTGCTTAACACAGCTCAGAAGCATAGGCTTCCACGGGTAGAAATTTTTTTACCTAAGACCAGTAACAGCTTAGAGCACCTATGTGGCCTCTGTCTTATGTGCCAGTTCCCTTGGGAACTAGTCAATAAGCAGAGAACAAATAATCTGTGGTAGGAAAGCTTCAGCCACACACTGCTCTGATCTCCTGTCCTCTTCTCTTTCTTTTCACCATGTAGACTGCCACTTTTAGCTGGAGTGTTAGTGACAGCGGCATGGAAGTCACCCAGACAGTCCCCCAGACTTAGCTGCAGTATCCAGTAGCCTATGGCAATCCTGAGATAAGAACCTGATGGACAGTGTCTTTCATAGATTTAAGATGATGCGTAAATATTTTAATTCTGACCATAGAATACCTTTTATCCTCACTTCTCTTTGTCCCTTTCTCCTTTCTTTCCTCTTTTCCCTGCTTTCCATGTCTCTCTCTTCTAAGATCTATTTAATTACACACATAGAAAAGAAAATGCTGATATCAAAAGAGCAATTCCCTCTTTTGATTTCCAATTCATTTTCCCCTCTCATTCAAGAGAATAGAAATATACAAAGTAATTTGGTATATAAAATGATTCCCCATAATTTTAATCCTTTTAAAGTGCTTATGGAGATTATCACGGTTTGATTTATTTTGACAAGGAGTGGTAAAAATTGTAAGAACAATAGTCTACTAAAAATGTTTTAAGAGCCTGTTGCTGTGTTACGAGAATGAGCATTTCAGGTGTTTCATGGGTTTGGGGGACGATTTCCTAATACAGCTAAGTGAATTAAAGTAACACAAGGACAAGCATTCACAATAAGTAGAAATGGACACCATTTTGCTAATGCTTGAAGATTTTTTCCCAGCAGTGAAGAAATCCCATTTTTCTGTTCCATGTCTTCATCTTACTGCATCTTATTTTGCTTTTCACAAATCAGGGATCTAGATGTCTGAGCTACAATGAAAATCTCAGAATTGCCTAAATTCCTGAGTCATAGTGTCTGCCCCACTGTGAGTTTGAATAGTTTTAGTCTGGCCATAATATCTATCTAACAAGTAATCAATTTTCCAGGCAAAATCAGAGAGTAAAAGGCAGAGCGTGGCCCTGTGCTCTTATAGGTCCTTTCTCCCTCCCTTTTAGCCAAGATTCCTGTATTTTGCATGCTGAAATTGTGTCTGCACTCTGGTTTGAACTGAGTCTAGTAGCTCAGCACTCAAATGGATGAAATGCAGTGTCTGTGACTGTAGTAACAGTGACAAAGGATATTCTCTGAGACAGACTCTGCACTCATCAGTTCAGTAACATCATGGTCCCACAGACTGAGAAGGGCTTTCACCATATGATGTGCCACAAGGCTTGCTCATCCTTATGCAGCAAAGTCTATTCATCAGCATCATAAACACATGCAGCTCCATAACCCTACCATGAAGATGCAGTCATTTGGGCTGATCTGTTTGTGTGAGGATTAGGAGTACCATCATGAAAAAGACCACAATGGTAGGAGCGAATATGTGCAGTCTTACAGTTTCCCGCCTGAATACGCCTCCACCACCCAGATGTTTTGTGATTATGGTGTCTTACTGTAGAAGAGAAGAAAAAGGAAAGAGAAAATATTATTTTTCCAAGACCAATAGTTCCATCACACATACCAAAATCATCTTATAAGGTGTGAAATAATCCCATTGCAAGAAAACTTTAGAAAATATATATGAAGTTTTCATTACATTCATGTCCTCTTGCTCTATGTTTATGTTTGTAACTTCAAATTTAAATTTTTCGCATTGATGGAGCTTGTTATCTCCGATAGATAATATCCATTGTTCAGAATAAATTTGCGCTTTTATAAAATGGAATTTCTGGGAAATTTCTGGAGAACTGAACCTCAAAAATAAAGCATTAAAAAGGTACCACTGGAAGAGCTTAACATTGTGCAGTATGTAGCATATAGAATTCAGAGAACAATCAGCTGCTGTCATAAGATCTTTCTAACTAATAAATCTAAATTTCAAACTATTTCAAAGAAATAGTGATCTTTACAAATATATTAAAACAGCAGAAAAAATGAAAAGAGGAAGAGGGTGAATAACAGGGCAGGCAAATGACTGATCTTTCTGTGTGGTTTTCACTCAAGCACAAGAAGAATGATTACATCCCTACAGCAGTCTTCAAAGTGTTGGAGTCAGAGAGTGGAATAGGAAATGAACTGCAGTTCAGTGACCCTCTGTGGCCTGAACAGTGGGAGCTGGTAAGCACAGCATTTCCACTTTATTCACTTCTCTTTTTTTCTGCCACTTTCAGTAGAAAGCCTTCCCCCACACACGTTTTTGCATCATTATTGTAACCTGAAAAGAACTAAATGTAGTAGATCTGTCTATGTATAGGCAGATATAATCTGCATGGGTAGATGTCTCAATGCTGTACATACACACGGGTTTATTGTACATGTGTATGATACAGAAAGGAATAACTACAGTTTTTCTGAAGAGCCATGAAAAATACTGAGCCATGAAAATTTCTTCGTGTTTCATTAGGGATAAAACCACAAGTTGGTCATCTAGATCTGCTTGGATAACAGATATAAAGTACAGCTCTCAGCACGGTCTGTAATTTTCTTTCTAATGGAGGTGCTTTCTCTGTCACAAAACATTGGCAAAATACCCTAGCCTTCAGGAAAGGAAAATACACTATATAAATACAGTCACTGTGTGATGTCACTTAAGGGATGCTTGATCTTGTCATCTTGATCTATTCTTGTGATATATGTAAGAAGGGTAATCTAATGCTGAGCAAAAGCTTTAATGCACATCACCTAGTTTTCCATAAAATTACACCTCTGCAATGGCATGATAAAGTTGTATGTAAACATATCCAGGATGTATGCCTGCAAGATGTTACAGTATATGTATCTTTGTAGACAAGTAGAAAGACTACTGATGATCCAAGTGAGATTCTTTTTTACCTCTTTGTTTTTTAACTGAAGATCCCTTGATCTTTGAAAGGGTGTTTATTTTAAAAAAGAAGTACACTCTTAATCACATCCAAATTTACCAAACTTTTTTACTAAAGTTCAGAAGTAGCGCAGATAAAACTGTCACTTAGATGCTTAGGGAAATAAAGGATTGAGGGAACTATGTTGTTTTTACCAGTACATTATGATGGCAGTTTTTCCTTTCATTCAGGAGATATGACTGAGTGAATCACTGAACATTGTTTGTCAAGGGAAAAAATTGAAAGTCAAGCCTGTAGTCTGAACTTTGTCTTTCTGCTTTGAAGAAATCCCTGACCGTCAAATTTTCTCTGGAACTACTTTTCACGGCAGCTTCAATTCTGTGTGATGCCACTTGGACTCTTTGAGCTGGAAAGATGGTGAACAATTGTTTTTCTCATCATTATAGAATGATAGAATCACAGAGTGATTTGGTTTTCAAGGGACCTTAAAGATCATCTAGTTCCAATTCTGACAGCCATGGGCAGGGACACCTTCGTTTAGATCAGGTTGCTGAAAGCCCTCTCCAACTGGCCTTGACCACTTCCAGGAACAGGACACCCACAGCTTCTCTGGGCAACCTGTTTCAGTGCCTCAACAGCCTCACAGCAAAGAATTTCTTCCTAATATCTAATCTAAATCTGTTTTCTTTCAGTTTAAAAATATTATCACTCTTTATAGGACTTTAGCCCCGGATAAAAAACCCTCTCTCTCCAGCTGTCTTGGAAGACCCCTGTAATTTCCAGAAAGCCATGATAACAACTCTTCAAAGCCATCTCTTCAACAGGTTGAACAACTCTAGGTCTCTCAGCCTGTCTTCACAGGAGAGGTGCTCCATCCTTCCAATCATTTTCACGGCCCTTCTCTGGATGAACTCCAACAGATACATGTATTTCTTGTACTGGGGACCCCACTGAATATAATAAAACTGAAAAGAGTGAGGGTGTCATTAAATAAAGAGCTATAAAATATGCTTCCAGACAAATCTAAACTGTCATTAACACTGTAGTATAAAAGGGTGCACAGTTCTTAGTGCCTATTACACCGTTCTTAATGTAATTTTTCTTTGTTGTGAGTAAGGACTGCAAGGCAATAAGATCTATTTAGAAACTCTCTTTATAACAAAATTTATCCTCAAAAAGCTTCACTGAGTCTCTTGATCATATTGTGAAATATGAGAAAAAAGACTCCAAAGCTAATAAATCTCTTTGTTTACTACAAAATCTTTCTGATATGAAAAGCAAAATCATTGTTTTATATACCTAACAGAATTTTGTTGAAGTCTTACATATTTTTACAATGTTCTGAAGTTACACTTTTCTTTCTCCTATTCCATTTTTATCTGAAAAGACTAGATACATATTTGAAAAGAGACATGCAGAGAACATGAGTCTAGCAGTCTGTGTTTCTGGAAACTCATTTTTTTTAATTGAAGGTTTGTCTATTTTCATATGATTTTCACAAAAATTCTCTGTAGTTTTACAAAAGAGACTAAGTCTTCGTTCCTCTTACATTCTAAATCTGCATTTTACAAAAGAAATGCCTAATATAGTACTCCTGAGAGCCCAACAAAGAAACTCCTAAATGAATAATTAAGAGGTGAATTAATGTATTTATGATTCAAAATCTGGGAATATAAATGGAGAAATGTTGCGTCACCATGTGGGCTGCAAACAGAATAAAGGGTTATGTTAAATGAACACTGAAAATAGAAACTTTGCCTTTTCCCCTACAGTTCCTTGTTGAAGCCAACCGCTTGATAATTAATCTTGAATATTTCCAAATCCCATCACGAGAACTGTCTTTTCCTCAGCCAAGGAATTCTAATTCACTTCTGCTCTAATTAAAGAATCAGACCTTTCTCCCTGGATTCAGCCTTTCCCGGACTTCTTGTTGCTATCAAAACTTGTACACTTGTCCACTTCACCCTCAATAACTGGGCTGTATGAAAATCTTTAAGTCCTACACAGCTTACTTATATTTATATGTAAGAAGAGTAATTCAGTCCCTCCCTATGTGTTGTGATCAAGGCCCTAGATCATTCCTTGCACGACTCACACTGAATCTGAAATGATCTTCAAGGACTCCTGCTGGCTTCAAAGAAACAGATTTTGTTTAGCATTTTAGCAGAGCAGCTTTACTAAAGAACAGCTCTGCAGCTTTGGAGCATGGTACTCTTTAAAATGAGTGAAAATGTAGAAACTGTGTCCTTCCTTCAAAAATTTCATTCTGTCTGAACTACTGATGTGTGTTCACACCAGTGGGCTCTGTCTGTTGTTCTTGCATATCCAAAGGTTCCGGCTGAAATGATCTTTTTCTATACAATTTTCTCCAATGGACATGCCATCCATTCAAAACATCAGTTTGGTGTATCACTGAGCACATATTTTATGGAAAGGTTATGGCCACGTTATTGCACCTAATGTTCATAACAAGAAAAAAGCTTCCATGTCTGTGATCTTGAAAGGGCTTCATCTGTTCAGCAAGGAGCATACTTTAACCTAAAAAGGAGGAAAAATAGCATTTTACACCCTTTGTGTTTCCCATCAATAATTCTAAACAGGCAATGCCAACGTGGAGTGATGGAGGGTGTTGTAGTCTGCTCTATAAGAGCTCCATTCCAGCAGTCTTCAGAGTGCTTTGACAATAGGGCCAAAGGCTCTGAGAAGTATTCTCTGCCTTATGTAGTGCAAAGTTTTGGGCCTCAGGATGTGTAGGGTGTCAAATTTATGTGTGACATGATATGAGGAGATTAATTTACTGAATTCTCACCTGATCTCTTATAACACAGGAACAGCAGGGCTTTCTCAATGCGACATGTATATTCTTTGCATCTAATAACTGCACTCATCCTCAGTATTTCTTTGGATAACCCAAATGTACTTTTCTGGAATCCACCTCGTCTTTGCAGTGTTGGAGGTGTCTGTCCCTAATTTCACCACTGCTTTGTTGTAAGTTCACTCTTTTTCCTGTCTCTAGTAAAGGACTTTGGGTCACTGCCTCATCTGGTACACCTTTGTTGCTTCCCTACAGGGCAGAGGGCTACATCAAACACCTCTGCTTTTGGCTTACTGGTGTCTGAATTTGGCCTACCATGGCCTTTACTGGCATGTTTGACCTGCAATTCAAACTTCTCTACTTCAGGAGCATAGCATGTGTCCTTTACAGATTCCTGTGTTGAGCCTACCCTGTATGGATAAGCTACCTCTGGACTAGGGCTGCACTAGGGCTTTCTGATGGTTTCAGTTCCCTTGAATTGTACTGGAAAATGTTCTTTTTCACGGGCAGGGACACACAGAGGGGATTATGGCTGCGGTAGGTAAGTTGTTCTGACCTGTCCGCAGTGGAAGAATTCCCACAAGCAAAGTGCACGATGTGTTACATGTGTATCACATAAAACCAGCTGTGAAGCACTTTGTGACACCTACCTGTGAAAGGCTACATTATGTGTAAAGCTGCCCATAAAAAAATGACACCTGCAGTCCTGCACGGAGCCCCAGGCGTCTGCACTGTCCGGTGGCTGAAAGAATGTCTTGCACTAATATCACCACACCCAGGACTTTATTGCAATGACCTAGTGGCTTTCAGAGTCTTTCTCCTAACTCCCAGCCCTACCTGGTGGTTTTGTTTTGTTTTGTTTTTTTCCCTCCAGGGCAGGGCACATTCTGCATTCAGATTCCTCAAGGCACTTCATTGGCTAAGGCCAGCCCTGCCTCTGTCTTTGAAAGAGTCTTGAAGTTTCTTTCTTCCCTGCTCACAATCTCCTCTCCATCGTGAAACAACACCTTACATTCGAAGCAAATGCTTTCAAGCGGAACGGCTCCTGTGGCTCCTGTAGGATCACCACGCTACAAGCTGGCAATCAGCTTCACTCTACCATTGGAAGCCTGTCTGGTTATGGTTAAGCATAGAATGGACACAAAAGCAAGGCTGGCCAAAACTCATGGAATCACAGAATGTTACAAGTTGGAAGGGATCTTAAAGATCATCTAGTCCTGGCCCTACTGCCACAGGCAGGGATGCCTCTCATGGTGTCTGCTCAAGGCCTTATTCAACCTGGTCTTGAACACTGCCATGGTCGGGGCATCCACAACCTCCCTGGGCAATCTGTTCCAGTGTCTCACTACCCTCACAGTAAAGAATTTCTTCCTAAAAAAGCCCTTCCCTCCTGCTCATGGCTTAAAGGGTGGAGTATTTCCCGCTGTTTCTGCTGGCACAAGCAAGGAATGACTACACGATACGCTGCATAGCAAGTCCTGCCAGCTGCCCCAGGAGCAGCTGGAAACCCAATGGAAAAGAAAGAAATTCTGAGTGGGTGAATGAGGAATTGGTGCTCAGGAGCACTGGGATGGTTTAATGCTTGATTGTGGGTTTGGTGGTTGTTGGGTGTTTTTTTTATTTGCTAAATAACCTAATGATTTGTTTGTACTGACAAAGGTGTTGAAAATGCTGCCTGTTAAATAGCTGCTACCCAGTAGTTAAGAGATGGGAGTTCAGAACACATTAGCAGGCCCACATAAAAGCCAATTACAGAGGAGATTTTGTGGGTAAAAGTGTGGCTACTAAGATAAAAGCTTTAAAATATTCAAAGGCCTTTTTTTTTTTTCTTTCTTTCTCCCTAGTTGTGGAATTTGCACCTCTGTAAACACAATTTATTAACATGTGCTGCTGCTCAGTCTGAAATAACCCCCTCCAGTTCTGGCTGAAGAAAGTGGTTGTGCCTGACTGCTGCTGGAGAAAATTAAGGCAGGTTCTCAATCTAGTGCTCCCGTTTTGCTCCTGAAGAAGCAATCTGAGTAAGCCTCTTTCCTAATGCACAGGGTAAGACAATGCCAGTGGGTGGATCAGTGTCCTGAAGAATCGTGCAGAGCCAAAGTCCTGTGTTAGTGGGAAGTGAAGGTTTCTGTCAGCCGGAGGCAGAGAGTTACACAGGCTGCACTGTTCTGTACAGGCAAAGGAGCTTTTGCAGGGTAATGGGACTAACATAAGTAAAAGACTCAGAAATACGTGTATATATGACAAAGTGCACATTCAGTGAAAAGCTGGAAATCTTTGCCTCACTGGTCATGTTAGACCAGAAGAAAAGAATTATTACTCTAAATTTTTGTGTGTGTATTTTCCCAAATTTAAAAAAGTATATGCACATTCAGGAATTTCACAACCAAGTTAAGTTTCATGGCAGCTGAGCCCTGCAGACCTCTAGTCCTAAGTAAAGGCAACCACTGAAAATGAAGAATGAGCAGCAAATAGGGTTGACTGATATCTATTTCTTCATGGGAGTTCATACCAACAAATGTTCTGTCTAAGGGCTCAGGACACTTCTTGCACACTTTTCTCTTGGTTGTTATACCATGAACATATTTAAATTAGTGGTTTCATCAGATAAGACCATTTTAAGTCTGTCCATGTTAGCCTGGCAAGGCAAAAATACAGAGATTTGTGTGGAAGTAATATGTGCTAAGACCGAGCTCAAGCAATTTGAGTGGGACATGCTGGAACTACTTGCCATCATCATAGCTTGAATTAGCTGTTGGCTAGATGTTTCTTAAGATATTATGGGAAAGGGATAATGGAGAGCCTGAACAAGTGACACAACATGAAAAATAAGGGGAAAATGTAAATTCAAGGTATTGATGTGCACATAGGAAATATTTTTAAATAAAATAAATGCTCATGGTTTTAAATAAGTGTAAGGAAACCATTCCTTACAAACATAATTGCACATCAAAAATGGTTCTTCATCATTTTTTCACCATGTAAATTGAGTTATATAATAAACTATAATATATGATGATGTCCAGCATAGGAGTGTCTTGTAGCATTTTGAAATATTGTCAAATAACTAAAAAACATTGATACCAGAGAGTTATCTGTGCTTCAGTCAGGTTTACTTGAAACTGCCTTATGAGTGGAAAAGCTTTTATGGAAGAAATACACATGGATGCTGAACTGAAAATCGTTGAATGGAAGTAAACCTCCTTCACTGACTTAAAACTGCTGAACTATAGGAGATGAAGCATGAAAAGCCTGTTTTCTTTCTGAATTTCCTTTATTTTCCCATCTCATTGAATTTTGTGGCAAAATCTTCACTGAGGCATCTGATCCTTAGTTCCAATACTACACCTCTATCTGAACTGTAACTTTTCTTAGAGCAGAAGATTAGTCTGGAGTCTCCTCCAGACAGTTTGGCACAGCAACTTCAGCTGACTGAAACTTAAAGAAAACTGTGGCATTTTAGAAATGCCTTTAACTCTTCTCGCATACAAGAAAGACTCTTCCGCTATAAAAACAGAGAATAGCTCTTTCATAACACTGAAAATTGAAAACTTCATTGGTTTCAAAATAATAAATTGTATTGTGACTGCAAACACTGTTTTGCAAGCAACTAACCGTAGGTGAGTAAATGATGAGTTTGATCAAGATTTTGTTTGTTTCTTTCAATTACTGCCCTTTAAATTTCTGTTAAGTAATTACTGTTACTATGTGGTTTATACTACTGCATGGGATTAATTTGTTGATATTTTAATGATAGGACATTTTATTTTTACCATGTGAGAATTAAGCCAATGCTCATTGCTGAACTCACTAGCTGTTGTTTTGCATTAACGTTAAGTACTTAGTTAAAAATAGTGGAAGGTAATTATATTTAAAGTTAATCCATATAAGGAAGTGAAATCTAGTGATTTAGTACTCTTTGAAACACTTAAAAAATATATTGAAAGTTTTGCATTCAAAGATTCATGGTTTACATATTTTACAGGATTAAATCTCTATGTCAAGAAGAAAAGGAGAAGAAATGGTGTTGATGGATGTATATAATTGCATACTATTCCATCAATACTTTCAATAAGTACAGCATTTTCAAAATAGGATCAGGGAAGCAGTATCTAAGAAAACAGGGGTTTTTTTCATACTGCCAGAATACTATCCAGAATTTGGAAGATAAAAATAACCAAATAAAACTCATCATTGATATATTTGACATTAGAAGGTGTGGGGGGGAGGAGTGGGTGTTGCTCTTTTCCAATTGTCAAAGTATGAAAAAGTAAGATTAAAAATAGTGAGCTCCATAATCAAGCTCCAAATAGAGATTTCATACCTAAAATAGCCCCCTCTCAAAACGCAGTTATATAGTAAACTCATGCTTAATGAAATATTAGTGGAGCTGGTTTTTTTCAATGCTATTATTAAATTATCTTTCTAGGATTTTGAGAATGGTAATAATGTATTTTTATAGGATTGTTCTTTTAGTATAAGGGAGAAGGACTTACTACATCTACTATGATGATATACAGTACTCACACCAAGAACACAAACACAGTAATATTAGCCAGCAAGAAAATAGTAAAGAAGAAGGTCTTGCCCCAGGAAGAGTTACGTGTGTAAAGACACCACTAAGCATTTGTAGCGCTGCAAAACAAAGCCTCTGTTCTGTTGCAATGTTCCAACACCACTTCGTTTTGTTGAAAGATGCATGTTTATTGAATTGGACTCTCACACAGGCAGTTTTATACAGGCAAACCCCTGCTCACCCAGGGGTTTGCAGTGAAACTCTACTCTAGATGTGCAAGCACCCAGACGAAGCACTGCTGAAGTGAGGAGGGTTATATATAATACAAAAAATATTGTACAAAAAACTTAATACAAAAGTATTGTATATATAATACAAAAGTGTTGTATAAATAACATGAAAGTAAGATTCAGTTTAATATAATTTGTTTTATTCAGTATCCAGTATGGTAATCACCAGAAATTGTTAAGGATCGCTCCCTGCCATTCATTCGGTGAACTGAAATGGCCAGTGTTCAGTGGAAGCCAACAGCAGTAAGTTACCCTTACAGGGCAAAATGCTAAAATGCTAAATGTAGAACCATTATATAAATTGAGAGTATAGTCCCTCCTTCATCTGTGAACACAGCAGCAGTCACAGAGCACATCTAATGTTAAGCATCTGAAAATGATGTGAAATTAAATTCTCCTTCTCACAGAGACAGAGTTCTCCAGGTTCAGCATTCAACCCCAGGTTCTCTTCAGACTCATTCAGGACACAGTTGAGAGGATGGGGAAAGGAAGAGCTAGACTCTTCTTCACCAGTCCTGAAAACATTACCCGGAACATGTCTGTCTCCAGAATAGCAGATGAGCCCTCTTGACAAACATTAAAAGTACTTCTTTACTTCAGGTGGCCAGTAGCTGTGTTGTAATGCCGAATATCCAGAGCTTAAGCTGTATCATTCTGTATGATGCCACAGTCATTACATACAGACCCTGATTTTTTTTACCTTTTTTTTTTTTAAATGAAAAAGTACATTGACAAAATTTCATTGGAAACGTGTCTTTTTATAAATTTGTTTGTATTCAGAGTTAAAGATCCAAAAGTCAGGAGATGTCAGGAATCCTGCTGACCATAAAATACTAATTCTGCCTGTCAACTCTTAGATTTACAGTATAGCTCTTACTTGCAGCAATCACGAGGCACCTACAGATGTAACACTCTTTTCTGAGCATTTGACTTTTAGTCACCCAAAAAAGTTTTTTCTAAATTCATTTACCTGTGCAAATAACCTGTGCTTTGTCCACTACCCTAAGCCAAAGCTTTGTCTATTGAATAAAGGTGTCAGAGCAGAAAAAAATATAGTGGGTTAGAGAGAAGATAGATGAATAAATTCCCACAAATAAAATTTAAAAAAAATATAGAGAAGTCAAGATTATGTTTCCAGCTTTCTGTTTCTTAGATTAAGAAGTAATTGGGAAATGCTTGAGGACAAACTATGTTTTCATTGTGGTGTGATGGACACCAAGACTTTCTGGTTATCACATGTTTTTATATAAAATGTGCTCCCTGTCGAAAAGGAAACTTTATTCTGCTGTAGTAACTAGGGTTGTTTTTAGTAGACTAGGGCGAGAAACAGCATGAACAAATCTGCTGCATTTTTTTTCACGGAGTATTGGGTCAGGGAAACGAAGTGAGTCACTGCTTTTTTGAAGTATTAGTGGCTCAGCTGCGGGCAAATCCCATTCCCCCTGATTTGGAGAAGGAATCTGAACCCAAGTTTCCCAAGTTGCAAGCTGGGGCCTCCCCAGCACTGGCCAGAGGTCTCTCAGTTGTGTCTTGCAGCTATTCCTCCTGGTACAAGTTATAATGATCACTCTCTGTAGTCCACAAAGAATCAGGCCCTACTCCAGTGGCCAAGCATACACTCCACAACATTGCTAGGATCAAGATCTCACTGCAGTTATGACTTAGTATGGAACAGTTTTGACACAAGAATTCAACTTTATCATGGTCACAGTAGTTTTGGGGCCAAGCTATTAATGTGGGACATGAAAAAGGTTTGAACCTGGGTCTTCAGTATCCTAAGTGCTCTATTGGCCATAAAGCGGTTTTCTCTCACTGGGAATTTCATCATGGAACCTGAAGAAATGGATCCAAGTGTTAATTTTTCTGCTTTAGGGTTGTTTGTTGTTTTTTGGGTTTTTTTATCAAGATCATTACCATGACAAGTTCATGTTTTGATGAGCTGAAAATTTACGATGAAAAACTACTTCATGGAAAAGGATTTCTGACCAGTTATAATTAATACACTGTTTTGTATTATACTGTTTAGTGAAGTTTTGAAAGTATGGCCTTAGGGATAATCTTTTAAACAGTTTTTGTTAATTGACAGTGTTATTCAGACATCTTCCTTCCACCCCAACACTGGTAATATGCATGAGCTACATTAACGCAGTAATTATTTAGACCACTATTTAAAATTTCCTCCTTTTTTTCAAAGGGCTTTTTACTTAAAATGTTTTGTAATGCTTTTATGTCTCCAACTCTTTCTCAAATAACAGGTTTTTCATGTATTATTTGGAATAAGACATTTCAGAATCCCTGTAGAATTATTCAGTTTGGAAAACATCCTATAGACATAATTTGCTGGAGGCAAGCTAGCATTGCAGATTAAAAGTTTACATGAAGACAACAGACAAACCAGTATTACTTTAAATCAGATTGAAAGAGAAAAAAACCCATTTCTGCTAGGCCCCAAAGACATTTATTTAATGTCTTCTCAAAAACTAAAGTATGTTATTACATATTCAGTCAACTATTGATCTTCACTCATTTACTGGGTACTCCATTAGTACTCATTTCTCACAGATTCTGAGAAATAGTTTTTAGCTTCACCAGAATTAGCAAATGATTCCTAGGTGATATCAAATTAAAAAAAAGAAAAAAAAAAAAAAAAAGGAAAAAAAAGGGGTGTCAATTCTTTCTAGCTGTAAAGCAACTAACCTCATAAAATAACATTTTTCTCTCAGGTGAACATACTGACAATGTTAAAAAATTAAACAAATTATCAAGTAAATAAATGAAGAGCTTTGAAATCTTCCTTCATGCCGCTGCGATAGAATTTATTCATTCCTGCATATAACTTTCAGTATATCATGATTTATATCAGAGTAGGCTACATGGGAATAGCAAGCAGATCACTGCTTCATTTCTCCCCTCACTTGTAGTTGTTATTCCCATATATGTATTCACATATGTGTCTGTATACTTATTTGCTGTTTTCTTCAAAAAGAAGGGCTTTATCTTAGTTGTCCCTTTCATGCTAAAATGAAATGTTAGTTGCTGGTGTTGCTTTGCAAAAATATTCAGTGAAGTGCATGATTTTATGTGGTAGAACAAATTAGTAAGACTATCCAAACTGTAAAATGTAGACACAAAGTTAATATTGTTTTGTCATCCCTAAATCATAATTTTGCGTATATAATACTCAATAAGGTCAAACTAAGCCATTGATGACTGTGGGACTAGATGCCTTAATTTTTAGCTGTTCAATTTGAGACACCTAGAGATTGATACCCGGCCTCCGGGTATTAGGGATTGTCATGATCTGCTGTTGTGTCTGTACTGGTTTTGTCCAGGTTAGAGTTGACTTTCTTCGTAGTAGCTCAGATTTGTGACTGTAACAGTGTTGTTAACACAGGTGTGTTTAATTTAGCTGTTGTTAAGCAGCATTTACTTAACTTCAAGGCCTTTTCTGTCTCTCACCTCATCCCACCAACAAGCAGGCTGGGGCTGCACAAGGAATTATGATGAGACACAGCTGAGACAGCTGACCCCAACTGACCAGTGGGATATAACGCACCGTATGGCATCATATTCAACATATAAGGCTGGGGGAAGAAGGAGGAACAGGGGACTCTCTGAATAATGGTGCATGTTTTCTGAAGGTATTGTCACACATGATGCAGCTTGGCTTTCCTCGAGATGGCTGAGCACCTGCCTACCAATGGGAAGTGATGGATGAATTCCTTGTTTTACCTTGCTTGCATGTATAGCTTTTATTTTTCCTATTAAACTGCATTTATCTCAGCTCACGAGTTTTCTCACTTTTTCTATTCTGTACCCCATCTCTCTGTAGGTGAGTGAGTACTATATGGAGTTGAGCCGCCAGCAAGGGTTAACCCACAACAGGTTTCCTGCTGGAAGACCAGTTCTTCAAACACTTAAACTTCATGAAAGTGTCAGTTCCAGATTACAGAAGTCATTCTCTGTTGACAGCCTTTTCCTTGCAATGGGAGAATTCATGAAGTGACTTAAGTCAAAGTGAGGAAGTGAAACTTGAAATTAGATCTCTGTTCTTTATCAAAAGCTAAAATGTCACCTTTGTATCACTCTTCTTACTTCATTGCATCTATTCTTTTGCTTCTTGTTCCGTTTCCTTAAAAAACCCACAAAAGTTAAATGAATCACATCAAACCTTGGGATATGACCAGAAGAATCTCATTGCTAGCCAATCCTACTAACCCTTCCAATACTGACTTCATATTCTGCTTAATATATAACTGAATTTCTGAAAGGTACCTATTTAATCAAATAACAACCTAAATCTCAGCAAATGACATTCCCTTTTCACCTATTTGCATTTCAAAAGTAACATTCACAGTGAATGTAGGGGTTTAATACACTCAGCCTACTAGTATCTTTCATAGTTATGAGCATGGCTGTGTTTACTAACAGGACAAAAAAAGTTCCTGAACTTGTCCTGAAAGTACAAAACACAAGCCTCTCTTTGTTAAAGTTTTCTACTTTAATCTCAAGGAGTAGCTGGTCAGACATGCCATCCTTCACACGCATGTCTCACTGCCATGGCTCTTCTGAACTCCCCGAGCCACATTTTGTCCTTGGCTTCCCCATTTTGTCCTTGGCTTCCCGGCTGTGAACACAGTGATGTCAAAATAAGGCAAAATAAGGATAATGGTGCAGCGCTGGTGAATGCAAGTGGCCCCTCTGTTTGCTGAAATTTACCCCCATATTGCCCAAGAAAGCTCTTAAAGCACTTTGTCTGCTGTGTTAAGACCCATTGTCCCTTTTCTTCTTCTGTGTGATTTAGGAGATACTACCAGATACTGTAGGAAAACCATCTCTATTCCTGTAGAATCACTAAGGAGCCCACTGAGGATTTTGTGCTGTAGAATGGACTTTTCATTATCCTGAGTTCTCCAGGATATCCTGTTCTTACTATTAATGCTGAGAGAAACACTGGCCAGGTAGAAAGGTACTGAGGAGCTCTTTTGCTAGCTGAGAAAGAAAAGGAGTAGGAAAACAGATAATGGGAGCACAGTATTAACTGTATTGGTGTTTAACAGTACTTCCCAATGCCAGAGTAGGGAAGGGATCCCATGTGCATCCATTCCCTCCTCCCAAAGCCACAGAACAAAGACCTATGCCATTCTTCTACACCCTCACTGTTGTTTTGGTAGTCTCTCCTGATTACAAGGCATGGAATTTTCCTCCTCCTTCAGCTGCCTTCTCTGACTCTGCATGAAGCTCACCTCCCCACTGTGCAGCTGCTCTCATTTCAGGGGGTGCTGCCACCTACAAGCACATTTGCCTTCATGTGATAAGATTGCAGGCAGTTGTTTCATTGATGCAACACAGCTAATGGGAAGAAAAGGCACAAAGGCTCCTAAGATTTCCATTTCCATAAATCTTGCCTAAGGCTCCAGCTGGAGCTGTCCTAGAGGGGCCACGTACAGTATAGTACAGTATATTCCCTGACTGCTTCTTTAGCCAAATAAATTTTGTTGATGAGTCATATGGGCACTGCAGAGCATTTCAAAGACCCATCTGGCAGAATAAAGTCACCCGCCTTCAAAGCGTAGTGTATCTCAAAAGGTTCAGCATTTGGATTTGGTTTGAATTCTTGGATCTTTATCTGAATTCCCTGAAACTGTATAACAGGCTTTCTTGCAGATTTTCCGTCATTTCAGTTTCTAGTTAAAGCCACGTAATAACACAAGAAAGCTTGTTCTCCCGGGATTTCTGTCAAAACCAGAAGTGTATGTCAGAAGGTGAGGAAAGAGGAAAAACCTGAATATATCATAACTTTGATTAAGATTTAGTTCAGGAATTGTTCTAGGAATAGATTGAGGATTCCTTTACATGACCTAGCTATTGTTTAAATATTTATATTATTTTAGAGGCTGACTAATTTCATTTAACAATGCCTTCATATATCTAAATTGTCAAGTCAATTGCTGTTTATGGCCTGGCAGCCATGTCTCCTAGTGTAATGATCTTTAATTTGAATGGAGCCCTGTGTTTGCAAAACACTGCTTATAGTCCATCATTTCTATTTTCTTCAGTTCTTCTAAACTATTTCTATGAAGAATGAGAAATGTAATTATTTTTTCAAATATATCATCTTTGAAAAAAATCCATTTGTTAAATCAAGACTCAGCCAAAATCTTACTATGTTAACTTTTTCTAAAACATTTAAAGCAACTGACAAATACATAAATATTTTCCTTCTTCTAGAGGAATATTTGTATTTTCTTATCTGTTTGACTTTGGCTTAGCTAGGAAATTATTGTATTTTGGTTAGGTTCCTGTCTTGAAAGAATACATCCAGAAAACTTATAAAACTGTGAATGAAATGTACGCTTTGTTTTAAATTCCTTCCGCTGGCTTTGTGAATGCCTGATCTTTTTTGATATTTATCACTTGGAAGATAAAACCTAAGATAAGTCATGGAGTAACTGGAAATATATTGCAGGCTGTCTTTCATGGCTTCAGGTTCATGTGGATGGCTCATTTTGTTCACAGCTGCTGATAGGTAGAATCTGTAAAATCTAATTATCAGAACTACTATGTATTTTCTACTTCTCACACAGTGGAAGTGTAGATGATTAATGTTAGTTTCATAGTTCTCTCTACTTTCCCCCTCCCGCCCAGGACTACAACTGTTATAGTATACAAATGTAATGAAATAACTATTGGCTAAGAATGAGAACAAGTTAATATATTGAGAGTACTCTCAGGGCTAGATCATGTCCGATGTTTTTGAGGGTGTATGTACACCAAACCCATTTATAAAGGACAGTTCTAACAATGGTTTCTCTTCCAAAATCAGAATGAACTGTTGCTTTCTAATGTGCCAAGCATCAAGAGCTGGTAACAAAAGAAGGAATTTCCAAATACCTAATTTCCTATTGGGTGGAGTTAATGTTTTCAAAATACTTTACTGTGCCCTGCCCTAAAACAACCTCTGTGCTGTTATTTCAAGAATGTGTAAGCTGAAGCAGTGTAGAGAATTGCATTATAAGTAGGACAATCAAACATTTAGAATGTTCAGGAGAAAAGTGGTAACAGGAGAGGACTGGACTCCCACATGCTAAGAAACATTTTACTTTAACCAGTTCTGGAATAAAGCACTTTTCAGTATGAGTAAAGATAGTGGTTACACTGTCAATGCAGTCATTTGCCTATACCAAAACAGAATTGTTCGAATTGCACAACACTATCACGAACTGGTCAGTTCTCAATTTATCATGATAGAAGAAGTGAAAAAACAGAGGAAAAAGTCCTATAACCTTGATGCAGTCATCCCAAGAAGGTCCATAAATTGCTTGTTACTTTAATACTGTTTGGCAAGGTGTAAGCCAGTGAACATCATAAGTACCAAGGAAACCTTGGGAAGGAAAAAAAAAAAAAAAAGAAAGAAATTTGGTTTTCCAAACACCATTCGTTATGATATTAAGTGGTTTCATGCTTTAGTTTCTTCACATTATACTCTCACTTCTGAGTGCAAACTTTGCCGATGGCAAAGGGAAATACAAAGTGTTGACAGTTAACTATAGCTGGCCACCTGGCCATCCATTACACCCCAGATGTGAATTGTGAATTTTTTATTTTCTTTCCATTTGAGGAATATGCTTCCTCTGATGTTCTTGAACAACACTTTTCAGTTGGAGAAATCCACAGATTCTTAGTTTAATGGATTCATCATTGCAGCGTGGATCTATGGAAGAATGGTGGAGACACAGAAGAACGAAGAATTGTGTGGCATATTTTTGCCATCTGTCTTGTTTGTAAATTGTGTACACATTACACTAACTGTCAGGTTCATAAAGGTCCATTTAAACGTATGAAATAGTTATTTTAGAGGTAGATTTTCTTCTCTGTGTACTGCTCCATGAGTAGTTCAGCTGGGCTGACAAAAATCTTTTCTAAACATTAAATATCGCAAGAGTGAGCAAAAAATGTGTATTTGTTATAAATCTGGTTGAAACAAGAACTTCCAAAGTCAAAAATGCAATTGCTTTTCCTGTACTCCATACAAACACAGGTACAGCACCCATCTAACAAACAGCATGCTGAAGTACAACTTTGCGCTCTGGGCAGCTGAGACCAGAGACTGAGCCTTGGCTCCCACATCCTGATTTACCAGGATCTGGGACTCCCTTCATGTGCATAGTTGGTGTTGCTATGCTTTGTGACCCATCCTTGAGGGATCAACTTGTTCATCAGTTTTAGGCAACTAGACTAGACAAACAACCCAACTATAGTACACTGTTTTGGTTTTGTGTGTTTGTTTGTTTGGTTTTGTTTTTTTTTTTAATTGTCTATAGGAGAGGAAATAGCTCCCATAGGATTCTCCATGTAACCTTATGGTGAGGGGAAAAACATGGGATGCGGTTTAGTTTCTTGGTCAGAGTGAGATACAGACAAATGCGAATCTTGATGTCCTACATACTGTGTGAATGATCTTGTCATCAGCGTAAAATTATTCTCTCTAATAAAATTAAATTTCTGACCAGATCACATACAGAGAAAGCCCAGGAAAAGGGATGAGAGAGAAATTGCAGTATCTGATCTATGGAGTTGAAAAAAATGAAGTGGCTACTAAACCAGAATTATGCTGGTTTAGCCTGCTCTCTCCCTCTCTCCATTCAGGAATGTGTAAGCAAAAGCAGTGCCCCTATCAGCTTCTCAGGGTATAGGGAGAGTTGTTAGTTTGATGGGAAGAGAGCAGAAAAACAGATTAGTTTCCAGTAGTCTTACTGAAGTCAGCTTTTTCCTACATCTCTTTAAAATTCAGAGTTTTTTTTTAAAGTCACACTTGCTATTAACCATTTATTACCTGTAAGATTGTGACTCCTGCTCGTTACTAAGACTCCTGTATATATTTTGACCTCAAAGTAGAAAAGAAATTGACAAATTCATTGGCACCCATGAGTGGCAGAAAGTATCCATAAGGTAAACGAGAATGTCATGGGTCTTTCACTTCTAAAAATCTACAGTTCCACATCTCTTCATCTGCTTCATGCCTCTTCATCTAATTTTCTTCAGAAGCTCCACTTAGCAGCAGTGGCACCTACAGGATGGAAGGCAGTGGAGGCTGCTATATCTCGGGCAATCATTTTGCATGATCAGAGAGATGTTCTATTGCATGCTGACAGTAGGCTTGTCATTAATTCCTAGTCATCGCACAAAATTAAAATGCATTTTGTAATTTTGATGCAATATCTGGCACACCAATAGCTTGCTTCTGCCTTAACTCCACACTTAAGTTATGCATAGCGTTTGCTGGAAGGAAAGGCTCTGTTTGTAGGCAAAGCTGAAAATTTACCACAAGACACAAGCATCATCCAACTGTCAAAAACAGGTTTTTTTCTTGCTGGCAAAAAAGATTTTTTTCCTTCATTTTTTACCTTTCGAGCTTAACTATCGAGTATGGGTTTAAAAAAAAAAAAGGTATAAAGTGCACAGCAGAATAACCTCATGAGACGTACACCTCGCCTGGCATGATGTTTTTCCAGTCTTCCTTTTTTTAGCTTCACAATAAAGTAGCATTTTCCCTGCTGATCACACTGAAACTGAAGCATGAATTTTAGGGTTTGTAACATTGGACAATTTTTATTGATCTTCATGAGTTTGCATTTGGGACTTCAAGGTCATTTGGTCACCAGGGTTAACTTTGCAGCAATGAAAAGCTATTGCTTTCAAAACAGGTGGGTATTTATTATGAACATTTAGTTTGCCCAAAACTGCAATACTTGTTAGAAAGTATTGAAAAAATAAGTTCTTGTTTCCTTTGACATGTCCTTTCTTTGAGCATTCTTCTTAACTTGCTGCCCCTGTGACCTCCTTAGTAGCAGATACAATTCATTTCTTATGCAGACTGACAAAAAAGATGCATGGTATATGGCACTGCATATCTTTACTTCATTATTTCCTCATAGCAAAGACTTGAAACTGTAATGTGTGAGAAAGGAAAGGTGCCAACATGACATTTACTACTGCTAATATGAATCTGATTAATTCTACAACAAGAAACATCATCTTAACTCTTTATCTTCTTGTGTGCGTTTTTTGTTTGAACCAAATTGATAAATCAGAATATTTTGACAAATAACATATACTTGCAGCTCTTGTTGAAGCAAACAATATCACAACCTAGTCATTTGCAGTAAGTTTATTATAAGGGAAGCAAGAGGCTGTCTTTTAACAATATTTACATTCATCTACTAAGCTGAAATCTGTTTTATATAGTACATTTACAATATATTTAGCCATAGTTACACTTTATTTTTAGGACAGCACAGTGAAAGTTAGAAATAGTTTCACTGTGCTTCACCATGCCTTATTCCACAGTGTTGTGATTCACCACATTCAGTGAAAAAGACTTTCTCATGAGGAAGTGTTACTAAAGCCTAATTATTCTATTTGTGCCCTTTTTAGTAACACAGAATGCTTTCTTCTTTCAGAACTTATGCACCCAAAAACTGACCTCTTTATACCTCATTGGTGAAGCTCTTTCTTCGTTTATGCAATCAAAATTATTTTAATAGTGTGTTTTTATTTGTCTTGTGTCTCATTGATGACTTACTTTGGGTTTGTATTTTAAAAGACTGATTTTTCTCTTCCCAGTTACTGGAAGGAAGTATGACAATAATTAAATATTGTAGTTTCACATTCTTCAGTCTGATTTCTTACTCCTCACAGGTTCGGCTGAAATGTCAAAAATGTAGAAACTGTGAAAAGTACCATAGAATGTGCTGATATATATACTTATAGGGAAAATGTTTTTTATCAGGAGAAAAAGGTAAAAAAAAATTGCAATACAAGGAAGGGGGGAAAAAAAGCAACAAGCACTTGATCTATATACACATAATATTTCCCTTATATGTAACATATATATCTAAACATTTTTGAAAACTGTGAAGAAATAAAGCAGAATATTCAAATATATGTGACATTTTCAAATGCAGAGTGATAAACCCACTGTCGGATGACCTTGTGAGTACAATATTTTCTTTGGATTAATTTTGTTTTCTTCCTTTACTGGATCAAATTTAAAATGTCCATAGATTTATTGCTGTGGAGAAAAATAATCTGGCTTCTAACACAAATATCTGGCCATAAAATACAGAAAAAGGAAAAGGAAAAAAATAAGAGAAAAAGAACTTATAAACCAGCACTAGAGAAGGATAAACAACATTTTGCCAAAGTCCATAGGCGATTGGTAAGCAAGCGAGGTTAGGACTGGCGGTTGCTTTGTAATACCAAAGCAATACAAATAACTTTGAATGCAAGCAAATGACACATAGGTCAGGATTTTAAATGTGAACACATGCTCCAGAGGAAACCATACAGGAATAAAAGTTGTTCCTGTTTTGTTAGTTTAGATTCTGAAAGAAGCTTTTGTGTGTAAAGATGTAACACGATCCCATGCCTGGAGCCATGCCCCATGGTATACAGACTGCTGTGTTTGTCCCAGAGTACCAAAGACAGAGAAACTTGCAGCCTGTCTATCCCCTGCCTGGCAGTGGCTTTTGTGAAATTTGATTTACTTTTGCCAGAATAGTACCAAAAGGGACCTTTCTTATCATTCCTCTGGGGATTTAGCAGGGAGAGTGTGAGCTCCGCTGAAGGTAAATCTTGATGATCATTGCTTTTTAAAAAAAAAAAACAAATAAATAAAAGAACATTTCTGTTCCAGTATTATAAACTCTACTCTTTGAATACTTTCCAGAAATCTGCTGGTTTAATTTCTTAGTCCCATCTGTTTCCCTCTCACTGGCTATATTTGTTAGTATTTCCTCAAGCAGCATGTTGTATTGCCCTTACTGTGCTGGAGGAAAAGGGCATAGATTGATCATTTTACAGGACAGGGAAACATTTATTTTGGGCTGAAGTAGAGTGCGTTTCCTCACTCACTGGCCAGAGTTCTAGAAAAAAAAAAAAAAATCACTGGGGGAAAAAAAATAAAAGAAAAAAAAAAAAAAAAAAAGCCGGCTTTTTTTGGATAACGGGAGGAAAAAAAAAAAAAAAGGCAGCAATGTCAGGAGGGCCATTAGGCTGCTTATCTGTCTTTCTACTTTGGCACGTGAAAGCTCCCAGCTCAGCATGCCATGTGTCAAATCTATCATTTGATATGTCAGGAACCATTATTCCCTCTTTTGTCACCAGTTTTGACCAAAGGATGAAAAATTGCTGTCTTACACAGACAAAATTATTGCTGAAAAAAAGGGCAACTATGGCACATAGGAGTAGGCCAAGGTGAAACCTGGGGAAACTCTCCTTAGATTAGGTCTGGGTTAAGAGAATATTGATCTGTGTGCTAAAAACTGTTGATCTCTCTCTGAGCAGAGGATGACAAATGGTAGCAAACAAAAAATTGAGTGTCTCCAAGGACATTCGAGCTGCTCTCTGTTTTCTATGAGTATTTGTTTGGTTTGTGGGTTCTGCTCTAGGGATTTAAACTAAAATAAGCAAATATTAAATGGAAAGGAAACAGCTGTAAAATGATACAGTGAGAAACTACAGGAAAACTACAGTCACTTAAAAATTACACTGAGTTTAAAAACTGGCTTAATACTAAGAAAAAGCATGTGTACACCACATAAGTTCAGCATATTGCAATTTTTAGGTATTTTGTGATAGTAGATGAGATGTCAACGTCATATTATTGTTTTATACTGACTTCTGGAACATTCATTTCATGCATTTTTACAAGCAAAAATTTCATGATGCTCTGTATGGGTGATTCACAAAAAAATTGTAAAGAGCAGTAGCAAGCAGAGGCTTCACATCAGCTTAAGCAGGTCCTGAAACCAGCAGCAACCTTCCCTTTTCTTCACTGAACATACCCAGAGATGAGAAGAGTGGAGGAGAAAATCCAGCTCCTGTGTTCAGACTGGAGGAGTAGCCATGTGGGTTGGCCCAGCAAGTATCCAAGCAAGACAGATACAGTTTTCAACTAATAGAAGAGAAGAGGTAGGTAGGCAGGTAAAGACCTCCAAGGAGAAGAGAAAACTTCACTGAGAAAGAAAATTGTGGCCAGGATTTTGTTTGACTTCATCTTTCATCTGTAGAGCTCTGAGTTTGAATGAAGATGAAAATAATGGTCATGAAAGGCCCTTTTAACCTCAGGGAAGCTGAGACGTACTATAAACTAGTGCCATATATAACCAACAGCGGAATGGGGATTTATTTTCTCAACTTTGACACCCAGAGCAACTGTGACTCCCTGAGTTCGTGTTGGTATAAACCCTGGGCCTCCTAAGGCCTTCTTGTCCGAACAATGCCAGTGATTGAGTCCCTTCGGTGCACATTCCTCCCTCCATGCCTGCATACTTCTGCCAAGTCATGCATCTCCTGTGACCTTGCTTAATCTGGCAGTGCTTGTTTGCCACCCATATGCTTTCCCATTTTCTGCTGCTCCCCATTGGAGGTAACTGAGGAGTTGCAGACAACTAGTCTGAACTTCCCAGCACTGTGGATACCGAGGAGCAAGGAGGGGTGCATGAAGTTGACAGGTATCATTTTGAATGTTTCAGTATGCAGAAATGGGCAAAATACACACACAGCTTTGGAATGGATGCAACAGAAAGAAAAGCAAATGCCATGGGGATTTTCAGGGTCCTAACTCCAACTGAAGTTGACTGGTTGTAGCAGAGCTCACATGAATGCTCAGCTGAAGGGTTTGAAATTGAAAAATGTCCATTTATCAAAACTGAGAATGAAATGTCCCAGAGTTGGGACTATTTTGATACAGTTGCCGTTGATTCTGTGCTGAGTTCCTGTCAGATCATGTACCTCCTTCCTTGGAAGCCTGTCCCTGAGCTGATGAGAAGCCACAACAGATCCCCAACTCCTAAACCCCCAGACTCTTTCACCATCGAGCAGCTTCCCTGATGAGCTGACACAGAACAGAAGCTCCTCCCATGGACACAAATGCTTTCTAAGAGAGAGACTATACTCCAAATGAATGTTGTGCAGTTTTTAATGCTAAGCATGTCACCCCTGCATGGTGAAGTAATTTAGTCCCACAAATTTTTCACAACTAATATTGAGTTTGACTGTTTTGAAACTGAGCAGATAAATTCCAGTGCTCTTTGCAACTGGTCTGAAAAAAAAGACACATGTAAACACTGAAAATGTTGCATCATTGTGAGCGGATACCAAGGCATGTCTTGCTTAAAGTGGGTAGAAATTCTTTTAATAGCTCAAACATATTTTCAATGTAAAAAGTATCTCATTTGAAACTGATAATTTGCCCACATAATCCAGTTATGACAGTTTCACTCCTCCTCTCCCATTTTCACAAGGGCATTAAAAACAAACAAACAAACAGAAATATTTATTTTATTTCTGTTTTTCAAGACCAGAAAAAATTTCTAGTAATTTGTTTTCTTCATATGAAGAAGGAGGTGCAAATAAAATTTAGGGGCTTGGGGGTTTTGGAGAGGGGAGAAGTTCCCAAGAAGACCGGATGAGTGATCAGTCAGGTGCATTTTTCCTTCTTTTTGTACTGTTTACAGTAAAGTGAAATCCAGGCAGATAAGGTGGGCAGAAAGAAACTCAAGGCACATTTCTATTGAAATATTTAGGTTTTCTATAATGTAGAAGCCATAGAACATCCTTTGTTGGCTTTAGGGAACTGTAAAGTGTGTGAGTTAACATTTTACTTTGCTGGAAGGAAAAATTACCAGTTCACTATACAACTTATTCTCGTAGACAGTCATTTGTGATTTGTTTCTAGGTCTCTGAAAGTTTTAGAAAGCTCTGATTTTGGTTGAATACTGTCACCGAGATGTAGAACATTTACCCTTTGAACTTAGCCTTAGCTCAAAGGTTATTTGGCAGGCTTATAGTGAAGGACAAGAGAGGCTGTTGAAACAGTTCCTTAGTCTCAAAAGAGGCAACCCTGCCTCCTGCCCATTCCTGCTCTCTTCTCCAGTACTCATTTTGGTTCTTGTCTGACCCTTCTGTGAGGCAGCTCAGCTTACTGCACCAGCAGAACATAATTCACGGTTTTTGGTGGGTTCACATTCTTTCTAATCAGTAGACGAAATTGATTTACCAAGGACTCAAATGAATTTCAGAGTCATCAGAAGAAACGTGATAAGAAAGTATAGTTAGGGTTAAAACATGGTAGGGAGAAGGGGAAGAGATGAAGACGAAATTACTTAGCTCAGAGCACATAATGGAGGAGATTAGAGAATGCTGTGGTACTTACACTGATACTGTTCTCAGACATTTGCATCATCATTCACAAATGAGCATTTTTCCCCATGACTGCAAACGTGGCTTAACTCCTGTTTGTTTACATAGGGATGCACCCAGTAATGCAGTTGCACGTTTAAAGGCAGGGCTGAATTGGAGAGGAGAGAGAGGAAGGATTTCCCTTGCCTCTTTTCCTGGTTGTCTCCACAGTAGCATGGTGGTACTTGTCTTCAGTCCTCCAGCCTTACCAGCCTGGACTGGTGCCCACAACACAGCAGCAAAACAGGAAAAAGGAGGTAAAACCATCTGGTGCCTTTCGTGTTTGGAGAGTCAGTGTAAAGGCTACCTTTGAGCATGTCAATGGTAATACCTTTCTCACAATTACTGTCACAACTGAATTGCAGTGAATCCCAGATATGAACCAGAAGCAAACAAGTGATGCCTGTTGGCCAGTGGTTTTGAGTATGGAAAATTTTCCTCTCTGATCTGGAGTCCCTCATATTTCTCTGGTTTCAGTTTCTCTCTAAGTTGATGCAACAAAGCCCTGTTGAGCAGTCTTGTTGCCGGGTTCAAAAAAGCTTCTTGGAATTTCACAAGGTCTTAATGCTTCCCATACATTCTTGCCACAGCCTTCCTGGAACCCTCAAAGAGACACAGTTGTTCCTTTCAAATCCCTAAAAAGGTGAAACCATGTTGCCTTATTAAAAATGGCAAAAGCAGTTTCCTCAGATTTGATGCTAACCCACCATCAATGAGTTTCTCACAAATAGAACATCCCTTTCCCTACAATATCTATTGTGGTTTCATACAGAACATTGACACCAAACCATGAAGAAGCATGGGCTGAACAGATGCATGTGCATTAGGAAAGTGTACAGCTTCATACTTTCCGAAATGAACTCCACAGGTTCCCCAAATAAGACATTAATGTATGGTACAAATCGAATCTTGAAGTCAATTTTTTATATCAGGACATCCTGAAATGTCCCCTGAAAATTGCATATATTAGGTGATTTTATGATTTCTACTGTACTTTAACAAATTAATAGAGATACTCAAATGTCATTGTAACACTGACATGTGTGAGCGTGCTAACTTCTTCACTTTTTCTTCCCACATTTCTATCATTAGTGTAATTTTAAACATATCATGTCTTTCTTACTGCCAGTAGCCCATGAGTTGTATGTGTTTGTTTGTGAAATACATCAGCTCTAGATCACAAATCCCCAATTATTAAGATGCAGAAAATATTCATTAGACCTTCATGGAAGTTTTCCTTACAGATCTGGACTGTTCTCTCCAGTTTCTTGGGATGTTTCCATCAATATGTTTACTGGGTGTCTTCTAGAAGTGGTTAACTGACAGATGTCATGTATGAATCACGATTTCTTCAGTCTTTTGCTGAACAAAAATATTTTGTGTGCATTTAAAAGAAACAACAGAAATTGTAAGGAAAAAGATGTTAGCTATATAAAAGTAATATAACCTTCTCCAGGCAAGTAGCACATCAATAACCACACTGCAGCTGTAATGTCAGTTCTGATGTTCATGTTGTAGATGCATCTTTGAGTATTGTGAACACAGCATTCAGTGGTAGGTTCCCATAGGTTGCAGCAGTCTACTTGAACATCAAGAAATATACTTTTAATACGTTTCCTCAATTTATGCACTCTTATATCTGATTTCTGTTTATATGCTTCAGTATTCATTTTTCATAGAATAGAGTAATAAAATCATAGAATCACTAAGGCTGGAAGCGACTTACAAGATCATTGAGTCCAGCCTTTGAACCAACACCACTTACGACATCTGAACCATAGCACTAAGTGCCACATCCAGTCACTTCTAGGGATGGTGATTCCACCACCTCCCTGGGCAGCCCATTACAAAGCTTACCAAGCCTGTTGGTGAAAAAAATTTTCCTGATGTCCAGCTTGAACCTCTCCTGGGGCAGCTTCAGGCTCTGTTCTCCTGTCCTGTCACTAGTTGCCTGGGAGAGGAGACCAAGTCCCACCTTGCCACAATCCCCTTTCAGGTAGTTGTAGAGAGCGATAAGGTCTCCCGAGTCTCCTTTCCTCCAGGCTAAACAACTTCAGTTCCCTCAGCCACCCCTCACAGGACTTGTGCTCCAGACCCTTCACCAGCTCCAGCACCTCAATGTCCTTCTGGGAGCGAGGGGCCCAAAACTGAATATAGGATTTGAGGTGTCACCTCAACAATGCAGAGTATTGAGGAACAATCACTTCCCTAATCCTGCTGGACACACTGTTTTTGATACAAACCAAGATGCCATCGGCCCTCCTGGCCGCCTGGACACACTGCTGGCTCATGTTCAGCTGGGTGTCAATCAGCACTCCCAAGTCCTTTACTGCTGGGCAACTTTTAATACTTTTTTATTAGGCAAAAATTAACATTTTCAGCAGAACTATACACACACTTCAGAAACTTACATTTTTGCTTATTTTTACTCTCATATATGTAATAGAAAGCCTAAAAAGTATTCCCTGCATACCATCCTGTCTCATTTATCAACATGAAACACAAGCATATCTGACATATAATCTTTGACATTACTTCATTGTTTCTAGACATTCCCTCAAAATCCTTTTTTATATTGTCAGAATCTCCTTATTCTTAAGATAATTTAGATGTGCTAATTTCTATGACAGCCAAAAAATTGGTCTAAGCAATTATTTATGTGATAATTATTATTATTCATTATAAAGCTATTTATCACCTATTCAAACATTAACCAGATTAAGAAAAATGATATCATAAAAACAACTCTTGCAACTCATGGCACTTAAACTCCAAGGACATAAGTTATCTATACAGGAATAAATTTCTTTTCTGCTGTAGGCAAAAACTTATTAAAAAAAAAGTGCTGCATTTCATTGATTGTGCTATTTTTTTTTCATCTGTTGTCACACACTGTAGAGCTCTCGCCGTATGGAGAGGGCCAGAAAATGGCTGATATACAAATTTTAGACCATACAACTTATTTCTTCTTTTATTTATTGATTATTTAAAATTATTTATTCTTTATAACTGATAAAACAAAAACAGGTAACATCCCCCTCAACTCTTTTGCATGAGCACATGAATGTGTTCTGCTTTTAATCTTACTACATTGCTGTGTGCTTATTGACATATGAAATGTAACACGATACAGCATATAACCAAATTATTATAAACATTGATGGATAATTTTTTTATTTAAAACCTTGTAAAAATGTATAGGGATATGTTGTTAAGTTTTTTATTTGTGCCTGAAAATTTGTGAAATATAAAAAGTAATCTAATGTGGCTTTACAAATCAGTTGGTCTAATCTGGCACTATAGTCATGCCCTTATTTCTGCACAGTACTTCAGAGAGCAGTAAAAGTTATTCATATGTCTTAGCTGCATTTCTGTACTCAAATACACTGGGATAGCTTTTATGCTTAAGTTGAAAATGTGAATTAAACTGAATTTCCTGGAGTTGTGACATTTGGCTTGGGGAAACTACAAGAGCCTTAGAAGAATTCTTACTGTGAAATTACTGATATATCTTTGCCTTAAAATAGTATTTTTGACTGGATTCATCTCAATTGATCTTAACTTCCTAAGAGCTGGCTATCTGGTCCAGACATGGTATCTAAGCTTCTTTTTCAGCCTGTGGAAAGAGAGAACCAGAGACTGGGTTGTTCCGTCTATTTTAGAAACACCTATTTTATGAGTAATTGGCCCAGAGATTGCTGTCTCCTGCTGTAAATTCCATATATAACAGTGCACGTATATAGAGAAGTGTTGCACTGCCTTCACTCCAAGTCAGCAACACATGGGCCAGACCTGTTCTGGATGCTGAGGGAAGACAGTAGCCCCACACAGAGCCTGCCCCTCACAGCGAGGCACCCCCTCTCCCGGGCACTTTCTTCTTCCAGGGTGGTCAGAGCAAGTGCACCTGTGTCTGTAGCCAGGGTGCACAGAAAACCCTGTCAGGTTTGGTCACTTAAGGGTAGCGTGTTGGTTTAGTATTTTCACTTACAGCTGTATAAACAAAAAGAGGATCTGACCTGGTTCCCTTTACAACTCTTTGATGTCAACAACTAGACTTCAAAATGCACATAAATGTAAAACCATGCCTTTGAAACAGCCAGCTGAGTAACTCAGTTCATCATACTTCACTCCTCATTACTTGAGATGCACCGCGTCTCCCATGGAGGTGGATTAGTCTTCCTACACCTGAACTCATTTCCTCAGGAGAGTAATTCTTTTACAGAGCAAGTGAACTTTGAGGGGTTTTTTTAGAATCTTGTCTTCTTTTTTTGTGGCAGAGCTGTTGGCAGTACATCATTCATGCCCAGTAGCCATACCATAGTTCCATACCACATAGTTTCCCATCTTGCCAGCTCATACCTGGTCCAAGGAATTCTTCTACATATTCAGGTCCTCTTATCTCAGTAACTCTATTGCTCTAAATGCAAAGACTTAGAAGACTGGATCAGGGCAAGTTTCCTCCATGTTAAAGGCCTGACACTATTAGCTGGTGGAAATAGACTGAGTACAAACTATAGGTTAGGCAAGATATGGGCTTTTTTTGAAATACTGGGAGTTCTGCTTTTCTTTAAAAACTTTCACTGAATTATCCAGTATGGATCTCTCTGCACTAATGTTTTATTGCTCACAAGTACTTTGTGGCACAGGGAGTCTTGCTCAGATGTTTCTACCAGCCCAAGAAGGTTTGCTAAGCATGAATTTCTTCTCCTTTCACAGAGGACTTTGATTGCTACATTTTCTCTTCAACAGATACTTGCATTCTCACCATGCAAGTCTTGATACTTTCACTGGTTTTGCTATTCTTTGCTAATTCTCGGTTTGAGGTTCATATTACCTGATTTAGGTACCAAAATTAAGCTGTTTAAGCTGGCTAATTTAGCTAGGAATAAATTGCTATCTAAGATAGCTATTTTAGGATGGGATAAATGGTCTTCTGGAAGTGTTTATCTGTATCCATTAATTATAGAGGCAGCCTCAATGACTAGCTTAAAACAAACATTTAATATTAAGATGTCTAAAGGTAAGTGGAGTACCACTCTTGTGCAAGAATGAATTAATTTAGACAATGAAAAAACATAGCTTATCCACTTAAGGGAGAAAATTTTCCCTCTCACATTCTGCAGCTGGCCAGGAAATGCAGCCTGTCACAGAGACGTATCCCAGGAATAGCCACTGCCATACACCTCCTTTTGGCTGGTGCAAGCATAATTCTGATCTTTTCTTAAAAAGCAGCAAAACTGTCCACTTAAGAAAGATTCACTTGTCTACTCATAAATTATTTTCACTTGTTTAGTGAAATCACACATCCTTGAGATATATGAAATTGAATTTAAGGAAAGCTAAAAATTTGGGTTTTTTTTTTTATTCTGATATTTTCTCACAGTTTCCCCACAAATCAATCATAGTTCCTTCTTTGAACTTCAGACTGAACAGCATCATACCTCCATCACCTTTTTCTATCAATTACTTCCTCAGCAGCTTGAATAAAAAAAGTGCCATGAATCAGAGAGGAAGTTCAGAATAACTTCTTGTCTCATGTTTGCTAAGTGTCTTACAGTTAAAAAAGACCATTGGAGTGTAAAGTATAATATATTATGAAGTGGGAGGTTTTTTCTGTGTTCTTTCTGATTTCCTGTTTATAAGGCATGCTAGACAATGACTCTCAATGCTTTCTTAGACTGTAATATTATTTTTAAAAAGTCATGTTTCATATGGTGTATTTTTAGATTCAGTTACTCTATGGGGTGTGTTGCTCCAAACAATGATAACTGATAAGATAAAAACAGGTAACATCATTAAGTTTATTTGAATAAAGGTATAATAATACCATTGCATATCTATACAATTTATACATTCACAATTCTTTGTTGCAAGAGACAAAAAATCAGTGTCTAATGATGTCTTTGGGGAGCGGAGTTTTTTCAAAAACTAAAGATTACTTGTGCATAGACAGAAAACTTTCCTTATGTGCGTCACATTTTCTATCTAGAAATTCAGTTATTGTAATACAGTTCCATCACTGAGAAGTGGAAATCCTCATAAGTATCTATCCAGAAGACCTCTTCCAGGGCAAGAAATATAATATTTTGGCTTGTTTTTGTGTATGAGATTTATTTGTGTGCTTATGCTATTTTAAGTTTGATATGTTTGGTTTGCTTTTTTGTCTTGTACCATAGGACTGTACTTAGAAAAATACTNGTGAATTATTACAATTTAAAAAAATAATAAAAAAAAAAAACAGGATATGTGGTTATACCCTAGATTTGAAACAATATATCATTACCAGCATTCCTTTTCCCCCTCTATTTTCAGTGAATCCCTATAAATTGTAATACTGACTCAGAAAAGTAATACTCATTAGTAAGCTTCCTCAGGAGTTTGTAGGGGACTTAGAGCAGAGAAAAGTGGTAAAATGTGGACTGATTTTTTTTTCATAGGGTGACTTTAATTTAGAGGTTAGCATGAACAAAATTGATCCAAGGGAAACAGAAGCCTAAGTGGAAAATGGTGCATAAGATCTTAGGAATCATCAGTCATATAAAAGACACAGTCGTGTATATCATGTGCAATGCAATCATATATAGGTAATATTAAGTGTGGCAAACATGAAGAGATACTGAGCCTTTGCCTTCCTGAGGGTCAAAGAGAGGTTTCACAGGCTTTCATCTGGAGTTGTCTGTAACACCTCCAAGAACGATTAAGAAACCTCTAATCTTAATAAAACTTAACTAATACTTAGGTCCTCTTTGATCTCATCACAACAATAGTAGGCTGGTGAGTTGTGGCTGAGGCAAGAGCTGCACTGTGATCTGATCTGAGGACAAATATATTGTGGGTTTTTTCCCTGAAAGGTAGTGCAATACCTGAATTTATTTGCTGCTCTTCACGGTCACTCCCTATCATAGTTTGTGTGGACAGATAGAAAGGGTCTACTTTTGCAATGAAAAACTCTTCTCTGGGAAATCTTTGTCCATTCAGTTGTACTTCTGTGGCTCCAAGACATTACTGGTTGAATCCCCTCTGATCCCTGCTGCTTCATTAAATCATGAGCTCAGTAACTTGTTCCTTAAGGAAACAAACTCAGTGCCCTTGAAGGAACATTGGGAGTCAGGGCAGGAGAAACCTCTACTGAAAAACAGGTGTCTTCAACCTGCCTTTTCACTTTCCATGAGATGGTCTAGAAGGCTGGTGCTGGGTGGTGGATTAGTCATTATACAAAGGGCACACTAAAACACTAACTTTACCAGTGATAATGGGCTCAGTCCTGTGTCCAGAAAGTTCTTTTTGAGCAGCAGCAGGGTCTGTTCCTCAATCTTCAGAAAAGGATAGAGCTCAAGAAAAAGACTAAAGTACTTGTAAATAATCTCTATCATTTTGCCAACTGCTTTCAATACTTAATCTGTCTCTTAGAACTGAAAAAATTACAATTGCCCCAGATATTCCATCCTTTCAGGATAGCTCTCACTCAGGATGTCAATATGCCTTTCTTGGCTTAGATTGGATTCTGTGTTCATTTCTTCATTGCAGAAGCTTATTTCATTCAAACTGCTATGGAGTGTCCATTCCTGCAATTGACTTCCCTGCATAATTCCCATTCAAAGCAATTCAAAGTCTGCAGGTGAATTAATGGCAGCACAGATCTCTGGCTCTAGCAGGTTAGGAACCATTAATTGATAAAAATAAGGGCTCTTACTCAGATATTCCTGAAATTATAAAAAGGCATTTTCTTGATGGTACTGTGTACAAGTGTGTGCATACTTTTAAAGGAGTGACTGCTCTGAGAGCCATCCAGCTGCGCAGTATTGCTACACACCTACCCACTACCTTTTACTAAGGGGATTTCCTACACTGCAAAGTCCATGAATGAAATATAAAATAAGTTGATGACAAGCCAGTTGTATCCAAGTTTCTGAAATGTCTAGCACTAACAGAACTTGTATGGACATTTTCTCCCCCTTATATTAAGGTCATGTACACAGCATAGGTAAATAATTGCTTCTACATCTGTTTGCTGAAATTCAGCTTTTCACTAACTAAAATCCTCCTTGCCTTCCTGTTTAAAATATGATGTAAGTCTGCACAAAATCACTCGTTTAAAATATGAAATAAAATCCTGTCCTAGCAAACTGACAATCTAGATGACGGGCAATACCCATTAAGAAAGTCCTCTCATTTCCATGGCTCTCACACTGTTGATAGAGCCTCTCCCAGAAATAAGGCTATAGCAAGAGGTTGGTTGCAAGCTCTACCTTCTTCCAACCTGATGTTTATTAGTTCTACTTCTTGACTTCTACTAAAGGAGACATTGTAATGCTCTGTTAAACACAAAACAAGCAGTCAGGCTTCTCAGTCCTGGCCTACCTTCAACTACAACAGGATTCATTAGCAAAGTCTGTACAATACTTGATGGAATGCCTCGGGGCCCATGGGTGGTTCAGACTTATCCAAAATCTATGACTGTGCCTGACCAAACGTAACACATCCACACATTTGTTGCAGAGACAATGTTTGCATAATCATCGACTGTATGATCATGCAAACATGCTGTCTCTGGCATACTGTCTGCAGAGTGGAGTGATGAAAAAAGGACAAATGAAGCTGATGAGATAGAAACATGGACCACACTTTTTCTGGGCATTTACTAATGCCAGCTGAGAAGGATGGGGGAAATAGAGTTTTCATTTTGCTTCTGGCTTTATACTGAAGAAGATCTCAGTATTCAGCAAAATCAGTTCAGAAGTTCAGAAAAAAAAAAAAACAAAAAGAGGAAAATGTTCAGTGTTCATTTTAGTGACTGATTTTTTCTTTACTCTTATATATTTTAAACTCTCTTCCACAATCTACAGAGATATGTTACACTCTCTGAAATGATTCAGATGCAGCTAGCTGTCTCTAAGTCCTACAATATGTGAAGCCTCTGAGGAACCTTATTTAAAGTGCTTGTAGAAGAAAGGGTTATTTTTACTATGACTATGTGTACTTTTCATTATCAATTTTTTACTTAGATGGTACTGATTGAACAGAATAGATTCTTTGTTAAGGAAGAGTAAAGTCCACAGCATCTTTAGCCTGTAAAATTTATACACATTTAATTATACAGATGCATTAATCCAATCAGATATGTATCCTTTCTTCTTAAGACAGCTTGTATGCATTTTCCATTTAAAATCTTTGAAGCCAACTATGGGCCATTATTTTTCTCACTTCTTAACCTTCTGATCAGTCCTTGTGTATAAGGGAAGAGGGTTTTGTTGCAAAGCTTATTTGAACTTACTTTTCATGTATGATATACATTATTCAAGTAATGTAAAAGACTACCTGAACTGAACCAAGTTCCTTAGGATGGAAGTGATGAAATGCAGATGCTAACAGTGTGTTCTATGTAAAAAATGAGAGCAGACAATGGGCCTGAATATTATGCAAAGAATACTGCACTACATTTTTAAAACACCGATTTCAGAACTATACCTCTAAACCATACGCAAGCTCAAGCTAAGAAGGTCTGGAGCATTCCTAGAGGTTGTATTGTACTTTAGATTCGTTTCTGAGCGAACGATATCTCTCCGTTGGTGGTCCAATCTTCCTTCCATTGAGATCAGTGTAAACACTCCCACTGATATCAATGTAAATGCTCCCACTGACTTTGCTGAGAGTGGCATCTGTTCGTTTGCCATTGCAGATAGGCTCGTTACAATGGGATGTTCATGCAGTGACACATTTACTTGCTGATGTGTAGGAGGGATCGAGTTAGCTTGATATTTGTTGGACATATTCAATAGCTCTTCAGATCTCTTTTAACAGACAAACTCCAATGCAAAGCAGACAGTTCACCAGACTACTGTGGGAAAATAATCTGTTTACACAAGAGTGGCTTCCAGGACAGACTTTCTTATGTAGACCGCATGTTCAGAAACTGTTCTTTCTCAGGACTTGAGCATAGCTATTTTCCACTTCAGCACACCAGGAAGTTGCTTCACCTTAGGACCTGAGTTAGGGTAAGGGTTAGAAACACAGAATATGCTGAGTTGGAAGTGATCCACAAGGATCATCCAGTCCAAATTTTAGTGCTGCAAAAGACCATCCCCAAGAGTCACATCATGTGCCTAAGAGTAACATCCAAATGATTCTTAAACACTAGTGGACTTGGTGCTGTGACCACTTCCCTGGGGAGCCTGTTCCACTCAACCACCCTTTGAGTGAAGAACCCCTTTCTAGTATCCAATGTAAACACTTCAATAGCTGAATGTCTTTCTTGTACTGTGGTGCCCAAAACAGCACACAATATTCAAGATGAGGCCTCCCCAGTGTAGAGCAGAGCAGGACAATCACAGGCTTTGCCTGGTGCCCCTCAGGACACAGTTGGCCGTCCGGACTGCCAGGGCACTGCTGACTCATATTCAACTTTCCATTGAACAGGACCCCTAGGTCCCTCTCCATGGTACCACTTTCCAGCATCTCATTCCCCAGTCTGTATGAACATCCAGGGTTGCCCAATCCCAGCTGCAGAATCCAGCACTTTCCCTTGCTGAACTTCATATGGTTGGTAATTGCCCATCCTCTAATTTGTTGAGGTCTCTCTGCAGGGCCTTCCTACCTCTGAGGGAGTCAACAGCTCTTCCCAGTTCTGTGTCATCTGCAAACTTGCTCAGTATCCCTGCCAGTCCTGCATCCAAGCCACTCGTGAAGATGTTGAAGAGCACAGGGCCTGAGATGGAACTCTGTGGAACCCCACTGGTGATAGGTCACCACTCTGATGTTCCCCCATTCACTATTACCCTCTGTGCCTGACCTGTGAGCCAATTGCTCACCCACCACATGATGTGTTTATCCAGCTGTGCTGGGCTGTTTGTCCAGAAGGATACTGAGAGAGACAGTATTGAAAGCTTTACTGAAATCTAAAAAGATTACATCAACTGGCTTCCTTTTGTCAGCTAAGTGGGTTGCCTTGTCATAAAAGGAAATCAGGTTTGATAAGCAGGACCTTCCTCTCATGGAGCTATGACAAATGACTGCATTGTCTTTCAGGTCTTTTTCAATACATCCCAGAAAAATCTCTATAACTTTACCAGACACTGAACTGAGACTGACAGGCTCTCCTTCTTGCCCTTCTTGAAAATCAGGACAACATTCACCAGCTTCCAGTCAGCTGGGACCTCTCTGGATTCTAAAGACTGTTCAAAAATCATCAAGGGAGATTTTACAATTACATCTGCTAGCTGTTTGAGGATTCTGGGATGAATCCCATCAGGCCTTATGCTGTTGAAACAGCAGATCCTGCACAATTTCAGGGTATACTGGAAGTTGATCATTCCCACAGTCATGGTTCTCCAGCTCAGGGCACTGAGAGCCCCTTGGTTCATAATCTGTGTTGAAGACAGAGGCAAAGAATGCATTAAACCTCTCTGCCTTATCTGTGTTCCTCTCTGGGAGGTGACCATCCTCATTCTTTAATGGGCCGATGATATTTCTATAGTGCCTATTGCCATTAATGTATTTGAAAAAAACTCTTATTACTGTCCCCCATATTTCTGGTCAGCTTCAGCTTTAGTTGAGCTTTGGCTGCATGAATTTTCTCCCTACAGCTTCAAGAGTTGTGAAAACTGATTCAACAACCATGGAAGACCTGAGATTAAGCTCCATATCTCTTGGTTTGGGTGAAGAAGAGCCATTATGCCTGTGGACATGAAGCTTGTGAACTTTTTCATGTGAACATTTAAAGCATGGATTAAGCTGGTTGGAGTGCACCAAGCTTTCACACAGCTTCTCTGACAGGTTTTCTGTCAGTAGGAACATTGTGGTGGAAAAGAAAGATACCTTGTTTATTGTTCATAGCAGCCATTTATGAATGTGACACAAAGACTAGTGCCGAAACCTTTAAGAATACAGTGTGTACTGTTGCTCTGTTTGTCCACATCTTTGAGGACTGTGGTGATCACATTAAGTATTCAATTCAATTCAAGAGGGGCTCAGTCTCACAAAAGATCTGACACAGGCTTTAGTGAGACTCTCTTAAAAACATTTTCCCCTCATTAGCTTATCTTTTATTCTATTTGGCAAATATAGTTTTTTATAATTCACATTTTAAAATTGATTGATATTAATATCATTATTTTTAAATGGTTCCCCAATTTATTGCACATAGTTCCATATGTCAACATAATTTTTTTAGTGCATTCATACTAGAAGGTACCATGCAGGAGAGCTCTGGAAGAGGGTTTGTTAGTCATCTGCTTTGGAAAAGCTGAGACAAAATTGTTTATTATAGTTTGATAAGACTAGGGCCAACCTGCTTTTTGCCTCCACTAAAATGTGTTATTTTTTGCAAACTATGTTTGCTGCTGTGGCTACTGGGAAACACTGAGAAGTCATCTGCATTTTAACTATTTTAACCCTAGCAGAGGAATTTAAAGATATTAAGAACTGTGAAATATATGGAATACTTGCGCTATTTTCTTAGCTGGACTCCTAATGATGAAATTTGGATGAGTATGACCTTGTGGTGGCTTATTTATGTTTAGTATTAGCTCTGAATGCCAAATTTCTGGCCTTAAAAAATATTGAGCTATCCATTATAAACCTAAGTCTGCGGAAGTGTGGATGCCTCTGAAAATGAGGAAAACTGAAAGAACACTGCAAAGGAAGTTGAAGCAGAGGACCTCTTGATATATATTTTCAGCACAGAACTTAACCAGAAAACCTGGATTAGCTCAGTTTCTTATGCTCCTCTCCTTCAGTATACTTTACATAGATAGACCACTGGGAGAGACCTTGTTTTGATCCCAGATGGCCTTCTTACACTTGTAAAACTACCAATATCATGTTTGCCAACATTTGAAATTCAGAAACCTGTAATTTTGGCAGATTTATTTGTTTCTGTTTCCCCTTGAATCCTGGGTAGAATCCCTTGCCCTGGTTCCATGAGACACAGGACCTTTTTCACTTCAAGCACTGAGGAGACCCAGGAGGGTCCTTGCAGCTTTCCTGGTCTATTGCAGTACCAGGGTGGATTAGTGTGATTCAGACCAGCCTTAGAGTTTGAGCCAAGTCAGCACAAAATGGGCTTCAGTCAAATTTTAAAAATCTGCATTTGAGATACTACCCTGAGATTTCTGTTAAGGACAGGGATAGTCACTTCTAAAATCTGATTCTTCTGACCTGTCTTAATAATCTGAATTGGGCCAAGATGGTTATTCCAAGCCTCTACATTACTTACTAAGTTTGGTCAGACAAACTACAGGTAAATCTTCTCCAGAGCAGAAGATGCATCTTTACAAAATGGTTATGCCTTGCTAGTTTCATTGCACTTTTCCCACACAGTCAGAAGTGGTCTGGGGGCCACACTAGTTGCCTACTGGTAAACCACTGGTTTGAGTGGTGTGACAAGCAGAGGTCTACAGTGGAAAGCACTGCAGGTGAGTGAGCTGTTCTTTACATTATCAGACTCCACACTTCAGTAAGGAGAAAAATGGAAAAATCAAAGAGATTGTCAATAACTTTTAAAAGCAGTAGTCTAGTGGGGAAAAAAAAAAAAAAAAAA
>VWZG01008928.1:166381-191381 GCA_013396735.1 Grallaria varia
CAGGAAAAGTAGTTTTAAGCTAAGTCAAGTTTGGGGATGTATGCAGAGAAGTTGCCAGACTGAGACCAAACTGCAGGTCTGGTGGGACAGTGCAGCACTTCAGCATCTGTTACTGTAGCCAGATAAAGACTGAAAAAATAAAATGGTTAGCAACAGAGAAGAGTTAGATTCCTGGGGGTAGAAACAGTAGAAGGAAAATGTGACAAGTACTGTTGAGCTAATCTTTTTTTGGTGAAGACAGCAGTTGCCACACACATGTACTGCACGAGTTTGGCAACAGATAAGCC
Organism: Grallaria varia; assembly: GCA_013396735.1. NCBI lineage: Eukaryota > Metazoa > Chordata > Aves > Passeriformes > Formicariidae > Grallaria > Grallaria varia. The sequence continues at coordinate 166,669 of VWZG01008928.1, forward strand.
AGATACATCTAACAGCTGCCAAATATCTTTCTAACTGGGGCTACAAAAAGTACTGAGAGATTAGCTTCAGGCATTGCTGCACATGTGAGGTAAGTTGTGTATGAAAACCCAAAGGGACAGTTATTTACCTTTCTTTCACAGCGTCTTCCTCTTTTTCAGACCTGCATTACTTTGTTTTCAACTGAAGAAAGAAGGGAAGCACCTTCCATGAGGCATGCTTTTTGTGTAAAGACATATTATCTATTTAGTAGTCCCAGTTGTAACACCTGCTGCCACCCAGACAGTATCAAGGGGACTAACAGCACTAAATTACTCTCTCTTCATTTCTGTGGTTGTTAGGTGTATTCATAAGTCTCATTATTGAGTTACGAGCACAAAGAATTCCTCTGAAGAAAGATGCCTTTTTCCATGCAAATATTAGTAATTCAACTCTTTGCTTGTACGAGTGTGTAGCATTAAGGTTAGCCACAAGACTCTGACAATTAAACACATATCTTCATGTCCTGTAAATCTTATTTTTTTATTTTAGGTACAAAGAGACAATTTGGTATCAGCGCTCGTTGTGTGTGAGTGGTTTTTCCCTTTTCAGTCTTTAAAAGGCATAATAAGGAAGCACTTCTAAGGTCCAAATAAGAGAATCCTGATGTAACAGGTAGATGTCGAACACCATAATTGCAGGGAAACTCAGGAATGCCAAGGCAAAAGCAGTAGGATGCATCAAAGTAACTAAACTCAACTGAGATCTCAGCAAAGCACACAGGTACAGCTTATGTAGAGAACGAATTTAGCAATAACACAGCCCTACCCAAGTAAGGAGTGGAAAGGCGTGGCTGCAAACCAGCTTTGTGTTTATTATTTCGAGACACTGAGAACCATCACATTGCTGCAGTAAAAGGACTCTGAGCCATTATAACACCAGGAGCCCAGAGAGACAGGCTTACACCCTATTCATCAGTGCCGAGTTTTGTACATGTAGAAACATATGTGGTAATCAGAATTACTTGGACTAATTTAATCACCCAGTGAAATATCCAAGCGTCAGATAAAGACTGTTGAAACAAAGGCATGCAACTGGGATCTCAGTCAGGTGATGACCCCTGTTACCAAGTCATAAGGCTGCGGTAAGAGCCTGTGAAGTCAATAACAAGGGTAAATTAGTAGTCTCAGATCCTATTCTAGTTAAAAGCAGACAGTTCTAGCCTGATTAAATATGCAATGTCACAACAGCCAGTGTGATGACACAGAATGTAAATCAGGGTAAAAAAACCTCTAAAAGTCCAAGCCTTATTTCTGTTCTCTGATTCTTATGTGCCGCTTATTGTAGCATTTAACACTTAAAAACCCTACAATTATTTTATCTTTCTTTTTCTTTTAAATAGGATATACAGTAACAATGACATTTCTAGCAATAGTATTTATTACATTTTAGATCATGGCAGTCTTATTTGGCTATTGTCAGCATTATATCCTGCAAATTCAAGCCTCCTGATTGCCTTGGGGACTTATTTTTACCTTCATCCTTACAATTGTGTGCTGCATTTTTATAGTGCCAATGCTTGAGGTTTCTCAGTCTTTTTTAAGTGGAGTTTTCACTGTACTTTGCATTCTATTTATCCTGTCTCCTCTTTTGAGTTTAGTAGTGGTCAGATAGAGGATAATGAAGATTTGACTAAAACACGATGTTGCTTGGGAAAAGATCATTAATGGGAGATATAGGAGGGGTTAAAGACAACTAAGCAAATTTTTTTCAAATAAGATCACATAACAACATGCAGAGTTTGTTCACGAAATTTTGAAATTCATTTTGTTTAACTCCTCTTAATGTCATTCTAGATGAGATTCATATGATCCACACATCCTTCTTTCTTCCACTCTTCTTATTCATCTTCATGACAATAACAATTTCTCTTTCATAGTGGTTTAGAGGAAAAACAGCTTGATTCACCTTTGTGTGCGTGAAGGGGAAGACAAGTTGGATATGAGTTTTACATTGGGCCATGAGTTCTGATGTAGGTCTGCAGTATCTAATAGTTTTTGTCACCAGCAAGTGAAATCTGAAGTTTTGGTGTAGCTTCTTTGAAGATTCTGCATACTCCACTTTTCCTCCTTCTCTCCAGCGCTTCATGGTTTCAGAGTGATATCATGACAGGTCATAGCCATGTAGAGGGAGGTGATCCTGTAGGCAGAGGCACAGATATCTCATATCACATTGAGAGGTTTAAATATCAAGATGGAGACCTTGAAGTGGATAAATGTGGCAATTTGCTTTGCTAAGCAGACATTCAGTCGTATTTTCCTCCATGTGGAGGTTTTTCAGGCCATACGGCTTAATTTCTGGGTCTGAGTTGCAGTAATGCAGCCTGGAGGTCACTAATGCAGAGATAACTGTATGGTATGATTACTGTGCCAATTGCCACATAACTATGACTCCAAGTGAAATGAGGGAGCAATATGGCTATTTGGACACATAGTAGCATCAAGGAATCAAAAGGGATCTGAAAGCTACAGGCTGTTTTCTCCAGATATTTAGGTACCAGCTTGAAGGAACAGTTGATTTAGAAATAAATAGTTGGTTTAAACTTTCTTACTTTCTATAATTTTATGGCACGCCTACAGTTATTATCATAGAATATTAAAAAAGAGAAAAATATTTGTCCTGCCTTTTTTAATTTCATTTTTTGTACATTTTTCAGAATTTTAAGTGTAATTTATTTTTGCCTTTCTCCTCTAGAAGGTACATGTTCTCAATTGATTATGTAGGCTTTAGGTACAAACAAGTTTCGGGAAGAAAATATTTTCTTTCTTTGTTGTCCTGTTGAAAAATGTGATTCCCTAAATGAGAAACTTTACTGAGAAGTTTCAGTAAGTTATAGTATTAAGAATATATTTTAAAGACTTTTATGGCCATCACAATTATGAGACTGCATTCCAAAGTCAACAACATCCTTTCTCACTTTGTTTTCAAGAAGTTAAGCATGGTAAGATTTGCAAAACCGTTCTTCTGGAGATTTACAGAAGTAGCACACCAAATGACTGAGGAAGACAAAAATCTTCCACATGACCTAATACCCTGTAGCTGTTTATTTTAGAGGGGTGCAAAGAACAGCGCCATTTATTTAATCAGTTGTAAGAATGTGGTGAGGATATGTGTAACTTGTAAAGTCCCTTTCAGTGCATCTGGGATTCTTGACCAGGATGTTTTGACTCATTACTGTATGCCTTCATCAGCTGATGGAACTGATTTTTTTTTTCATCAGATGATTAAAATTCAAGATAGTGAGTCAAAATGTGCTGGAAATAATTCCCTTCAGGACTGGAGAGAGTACGTTAACTTTCATTCACAGGTACCCAGAAGAAACCAGAAGGAGCATAGGCATCCCGGGTTCATTTTAAATGGTGAAAAAAAGTGAGACCTTTCTATGTACCTAAAAAATAAAAAAATAGCCCCAAACTAGAGGACTGACGAGAGTATCATATTTCAAGCAGAATAGGAGAAGAAACAAGACAGGTAAAGAAGCGATAGCAAAATACGTAAAAGAGAAGAATTACTGCATGTAGATCAACAAAAAAACTAGGGAAATATAAATTCCAAGTATTTTGGGCTTATTACTAAAGCAGCAAATACCCTACTGAATGCTTTTGATCTTTTCTTTCCCCGCCTTGAAGTAAATGTATGTAAACCTAAAACCATAGAAGTTTTTTGCAACAACTTTTTTGACTTCCTTTGAATGTTTACCATGCTGTTAAGCATTGGCTTTGACAAGGGAAATCTTTCCATTCAGTTTGAAAACCTTTGCTGTCAATATATACAAATGCCACTATATGTTTTCTTTTGGGACACATTTGAAAGATTTCTTTCCTAAGTTATTTAATGTGCAATTTGAATGGGGGAGTTTCTTTGTTTGTTTTTCGACAGAGCTGTGTTTTTAAGCTGAACAGCAGGAGGGAAGGCAGATAGGAAGGGACAAGCAAGACTTGTACTGGGGTTATAGTCTGGCCAATAGTTCACTGCTCAGTTACAGTTAATGGGGTGAAAAGCTGTGATTGGGCATGTGATCAGAATAGTCAATGTACTGTTCCTGTAGATAGCCAAATTCAGGGTTTCCTGAATGTGGGTTATTATTGCAGAAGTTGAAAAAGGAGTAATCTCACAGTATGAGCCAGGCTTTTTTAGCCTATCCACAGAAATGTCAGCATTATTTTAGCAAGTGATTCATAATACCTGTAATACAAAATCTTGTATCTCGTATACTGCATTTTATATAGTAACTGGCAAATTATAGTATAGCATAAACTGCAAGTTAATGATTTGTACTGCGTATCATGGCTGTGATCCCAGCAGCTTCAAACCACAAGGACTGGAAGTATGTAGCAATTTTAAATGCAAGTCTCTGTTACCAGAAAACCGACTGAACTCTTACATGTATGATTAAGGATCACTTCTCCCCGCTGTATGCAGCTGATCTTTGTGTTTCTAAAATAATCTTATTGCTGGAACACTGTTACAATTGCATACAAGATTTTGGAAAAAAGGCAAAGTGCTGCAGAGCTAGAAACATTTATTTTTTGCTTTTCTCCCCACAGATATATCTATCCTATAACAATCCCTGAACTGTCAGGTTCTTCAGGCACTATCAGTAGGTACATTAGAAAGCAGGAACTACTACTATTGTGCAATTTACAATGTGCAATTGAAGCACAGCAATTGTCATACAATCTATAAAGACTCATAAATGACTTCAAAGAGGGTCTTAATTGCTGCATGATTTACTACACGGAGAATACCTTCTCTTTTGTGTTTGGAAATATTTTGCTGCAGGAGAAACCTTTTTAGCCAGGCTTTTATAGGCCAGTCTTTGCATTGGTGGCATGCATTTACTAGCTATATAATTGGTGGCACAGTTCTACTACCATAAACATTGTTATCAGTTAATTAAACTTGAAATGGAGCTTTGTTCCACAACATGTTTTGTCAGATTGTTTTCCTTATTTATTTATCATCATAAAATTTTATTTTATGACTGGCAGCTTCTCAGCCCTCCAATAATAATATAAATCAAAACAAGATTTTAGTCTTCATGCAATTTCCTTTTGGTCTCAAAATATGAAACCAGATGTTTTGGGCATGCTAAAGATGCTTTTCATCTTTTTTTAGATTCTTTCAATGCAGTCAAAGTAAATGCATTTTTAAAACCGACTTATGAAAGTTAAATTTCCTTTGTTCGCCTGGGTGTAGTCTGGTTTGCATTGATGCAGCAGCAATGAGAGACCTTCCAGATAACACACAGAATGCCATTGAAGAATTACACATGTGTGTCTCAAACCTCAGACAGCAACAGAAATTGTGTTACTAGCAGATCAGTAGATTTATATTGTAGTTTAAAACATCATGAACTCTTTTTTTTTCTTTTTTCCTTTCTTTTCTCTCTCTCTCTCTTTTCATTTTTTTCTTTTTTTTTCTTTTTTTTTTTTTCCCCCCTTTAAGGGCTTAGCAAACATCTAAAGGAAGATTGGACTGCAGGACAACTCTGTGTGTATCCTGCAGTCTGTATACAGTAAGTGCTAACCTACAATATTTGTTCACATATCTAGCAGATTTTTTTCTAAGTTGAAACAGATTATTTTTATGCCCTAACGAATTGTCATCAGTATTTCCTTAAAGCAGTGAATCCTTTTTCAGTAGACATTAGATCTGGGCCTAAGGCTATTACTAAAGGACCTAAACATTCCCATGTGGGCTCCTCTTCAATAATAACAGAAGCCTTGAAGGGATTTACTGATACTGCAAACAATAAGAAGTAATAAACAGGAATTGGAGCAAAGTGGAACTGTTTTTATGAACATTTGCATGCCAGTCCTCAGAATCCTCTGTCCTATCAAAATAATTCTAGTTTCTAGCCCCTGAATTCAAATGGAAAGGCTTCGACATGCTCGTGCACAGTGGCGTGAACTGGAGTGTTTTGGGTTTTTTTGTAAGGTTTATGAGCTGCTGCAGATAGACTTCTCTGCATCTGCCTCCACCTCTGAACTCAGTACAAGAAGTAAGCAGACATTTGGCATTAACCCTGCTCTGGTCTCATGCACTAGGAAAATCAAAAATTTTATAGTGAGACTAAATACACTTGGCCCCACAAAACTGTAAGTGAATCAGAGTCCTGCACAAATGGCAGAAGAGATGTACATTTGCCTGGTTTTGGCATCTGTTAACTCTCAAAGCCTTGTTTATTCAGAGTAAATAAGTTGAGAAAAAGATATGTTGCTGGAAAAGGGAGGGGGGAAGAGAGCCTGAAAAATGAAATTGAAATAAATGTTATCACTCCAGTTGGTCACCTTCTTTACTTGTTCAGATTTTCTATTTTCATTTTGGTGAACTTAAACTTGCTTTCATGTTTCTTCTGCTTTTCAAAATCAAGTGAATACTTGTAAAAAGGCATATGTATGAAATTTACTACCTATGAAATGTAGTGCATAAATTTGCTGCATAAATGTGGTGCTTCTCCTGTTGTGAAAGTTTATCTGCCTCCTTCTTCAATGTTTTTCCCGTCTCTACTTTCGAATGGTAAAAGATAATTAGGAGCTAGGTCTAGAGTAAAAGAGAATGAGTTTCCAGATAGGAGATAAAAAACAATGTGCAAATACTGTGATGGTAGTGGAGAAAAGTTGGTCAGGAGGAAATCCATGCCTGTTTGGGAGGCATATTTTTCTTATATATACTTTCTTGGAAGGAAGTAGCAGGGGAGGGGGGGGCAGCAGTGGGGAGGAGGGGGCAGTTAAAAATCATCATATTGTAAAGTGTTCACTTTCTTAAGATAGGAAATGAAAGGTTTGCTTGGCTAAAGCAAAAGCTCAGAAATATAGGTGGCTGGGAGTGAGTTAATTAACAGGAATAAAATAAAGTTGAAGGGAAGTAAATATGGACAGACAGGCAGTTTTCTAAGAGCTTTGATTTTCAGTGTTTTCATACAAAGACTGATATTTAAATAAAACACCGTTTAGTGACTCGCAATTTTTTTGTGCAGAACTAGACAACCATCACCTTCTCCCCTCTAAGAGTCATATGGCCGCAAAGTTGTTATTTATTTAGAGAAGCACTTGTGAGGAAGAAATTGAGAAGAGGCGTAACTGGAGGAGTTTAAATAAAACATCTTTATGAATGCAAGCCTGGATGATTTCATAGAGAGAATACTGTACAGGCAGTAGGTACTTACTGGCTTCTGGCATTTCTTTTCAATGAAGGAATGTGTCCATAGAAATGGCTGGAAACAAGAAACGCACATCATTACTAGGTCTGTATGAAGCTTCAGCTATTTTTCCATGGACCACAGGACAGGACCAGATCATCTACCACACTTAGAACAGCTGGAAATACTTTACTGTTTACTGTTTTCTTTCCCTCAAAAACAAGTAACTGCATTAGGTGTTATGAGTTTGTAAGTGATGAGTAAGCATCTTCAATGGCCATTAAACTTCAGATATTTTATACATCCTTCTTCACTCCATTTCTTTCTTGCCCTACACAAGTTCCACTATTGAAGGAGCCACCAGCATGCAGTCAGATTGCAGATATGAGAAATTCCTCTTTACCCATGTAAATACGGGAGGATATTTAGACATATAAAATATCTTCTAAGAACTCCAGTTGCAGCCTTCTTTCAAGCTAGCCATGCATGAAATAAGAAGCAAAGAGTGTTGCTTATATCTTTTTGCATGGGTTTGCTCGCAATTTTTTGCATACATCACAAAGCTGTATGGCTTTATTTGTAGGAGAGGCTACTTTCTGCTTCATTTTGCAAGGCGGTGTTTGCCAGTTCTTACTTTGTCCCCCTGAACTCACTGCAATACCCTGTGCAACACTGTTTTCTTTAGGCCAGTAAATGACACCGTGATTTGATGCTATATTTTAGCATTCAGATTAATCAAGTACAACCTTAAGTTTGGTCATTAGTGTAAAAAATTCCTATAGAGAAGATATGTATGGTATGGATTAGAGTCATTGAATGCCTGCAAAACTTCAGAGTTTACTTAGTTTATGAAGTGTTCTATTAAACTCTTTCTAAGTACTCACTGTTGAGATTTGACATTAACCACCTTCATCCACCATAATAAACATACAAATTTTCCACTTGGAGTATCAAATCTTATTTTTTAATAAGAAACAACTATGTTTATCACAGGTTTTTGAATCCATTGCTCATATATCAGATTAGATTCATAATGTTTTGATATTGTCCAGAAGATGTATGTTTTCTTTCTCTAGTCTTTTTTTTTTCCATTTTGCAAAAGTCAAATAAGACTTAACATATACCTCCTCTCATGTGGTGGTAGGTCGGATACCTGTGTTATATAAATCTTTATGCTGAGAGTTTATGACATTTTAAACTTAGAGCTTCATTCAACTTGATGATTTTGGCAGCAGCCAATTATAACATTAAACAGTTCACAGAACTTAACCTAAGACCTAAAATTATACAATTTTTGTAATGACTGATTTGCACCTCTCCCAGTTCATTTAGAGCAATTCAGTTCAAAAGTCTTACCCTTATTAATCACTCCCTTTTAATTTGAAACTCCAATGTCTCCCTTCATTCCTCTACTGTAGCTGCTTGTTAAAAAATACAAAAAAAAAAAAAAAAAAAAAAAAAAAATCCACCAGGCTTACAGGAGTTATATGATTGTCCATGTACATGGTATCGGACAAAAGGAATACGAAATTGTTGCTGCTGCTAAAGAGGCCGAAGACTGAAAAGCATTTTTTGACTGTATTATATTATTTAAAACTGTGATGAGAGAGTTACTGCAATTGTACCTTCTCAGCATGACAACAGTGAGATTTCAGAATATAAAGATGGAGTTTGAATCTACATAGAGCTCAATAATGAAAACCTGAACACCGGATGATATTTAGGCTTTTCCTCAAGGTACAATATCCTGCTTGTTTTCCTCTGCCCTTCTGGAAACAGTGGTTCTGAAAGGCTGTGCTGGACAAGTCGAGATGAACCAAGCAGAGCTTTGCAAGTCACTCAGAGTAGATCATCATGTCTGAAGTGACCCTGACAGAAGTAAATGTGAAAGGGAGTTCTGGGTAATAAACTAAATAAAAGAAAGAAAATTTTCTGAAATCATACAAATAGTAAAACAGAAGCTAAAGAGTTTGTTTGAAATTTGGAGGTAAAACAGGTTGGGAAGACCAAGCCAGAGAAGAAAGGGCTACAGAGCAAGACACACAGCCCATGAAATTTGGAGTGGCAGCAAAAGATGGAGAGAAAACATTATACACACCAAATTATAAGATGCAGCAGCCAGAAAAGACTTCTGTGTACCACTAGAGGTTTACTTAGCCCTTTTTTCTGATGCTTAAAATCACTCCTCCCTTTCTGTATAGTGCCCATTCAGATTCTACCATAACAGATGGAGTTATTTCCAGTAATCAGGCTTTAAAACCAGCTTTACCCTAAACAGTTTATATGGCAATCTATAGCTTTGTTATAAAATAATCTGCATGGAAAGGAATACATAGAGGGAGCTTGTTAGCAATGTAGGAATTGTATGCTTTGCAGTCTGAAGTATCAACATTATACTACTTGTTTTTCACATACGCTTCGATAGGATTTGCAACCTGGCTTGAACATCTGCAGTGTACATTTTGACAGATTTTGGTTAAAATATATTGCATCTTGTTTAAAATAATGCAGTGTCTCAAGTACCTGGGAGTCACACTGAGAAGAGAGAAAACCCCCTTTGTTAAATATTTACCACTTGAGTCCTGAACATCTGCAATTAGCTAAGAATGGTGATGTCAGTGGACACTTCCCAAGGTTAGCTGCCTCAATATTTGTACAGATCTAATCTGAAGTCCTTTTCTTGAGAAGAGGAACACATCCAAACTCAAAAAATTGTCATTGACAAATGACCACAATAGTCTAAGGATAAAAGAAGGGCAAGTATTCAATAAAGAAAGAGAACATGAACATGAACATTAACAGAATAAACCTGACCTATTTAGTGTGTTTAACCCTCTGTGATTTTTCACACTCGGATTATTTATTAGCAAGTAAAACTCAAGACTTTTGGTTAATTCTCACAATTTAGCCACCAAGAAGTCACAGTTTAACTGCATATGGGTTTATTAGTTATTTTTGGGTTAGGCTGGGGGTTTTTTGCCCCTGAAAGGGTGAGGAAGACCGTGTACATTAAGATGAAGCATTAGGATTGGATGTTTTCTGGGTGACATGCTGCTCTGTGTTAAATGGCTCAATTAGTGATTCACATCAGTTACATAAGTTTTGCCAAATGTACACTTTATTGTGGAAGGGACAATGACAAACTGTGTCAGTTTCATGACCTCTACTGCATTGCACAGAGAGCCAGGACACATAAAAATGAGGGGGAAAAGACTGGGGTTTTCATCGCTGCCTGACAGCGAGAGGCTCAGAGTGGGTACAAGAGCCAAGTTATCAGAGACTGTTGGAGGAGCAGCAGAGGTGATCTCTGGAGAACTCACATGTTTGGATGGAAGCAAAGGGCTACCAAACAACCATGGCTGTGTGGTGTTAAACAAGACAGGGCAACACAGGGGTAAAGTGATAATGATGCCTGGTCCTACAAGAACAAACCTGGTAGCATCAAAATGAGGTTCAGTTTTTTAATAACTTTTAACCAGAGCCCTTCATCCTAGTGAAAAATTAGATGAAGAAATCTAATTCCTTTAAATTAGCTGGTGTAACCATGCAGCTCATCCTCTCAATCTCATCCATATGAACTACATTGTTTATTTGTCGGCAGAAGAAAAATAAACCTCTGCTTTTGATGCCAGCTCACTGGTCAACCAGATGTAGGCAAACAAGGACAAATGAGAAGTCTAGGTGGTATATGGGGTGTAGTGTGTTTCAGATCTCACAGGTCTAGAGTTCAAGCTTGCTGCAGTTACCAAGTCTCTTCAGGAGTATACAGAGAGCCTTTTTCTGTTTGGAAAACAGAAACTCATGAAGGCTGTTGCCCATTTCTGTAATTCATAGAATAGTTGAAATAATAATGGGACAGTTTGGGCATTTTGGAATAATTCAATATAGCTTTTTTTTTTTTTCCCTTCAATGTCTACTCTTTTTTTTTTAATGTGGTTTTTAAAAAAGGTTAAACATAGTTTTAACATTTTAATATATTTAACCTCCTATGGTAACGTCTGTTTAAATCTGCTCTCTGGAAAGAAATTGATCAAAACAACAACAAAATCAAAACAAAAAAAAAAAAGGAAAAGAAAAAGAAGGTAAATTATTTAAAAAAAAAAAGGGAAACTATTTGCTCACTTCATTTTTTGTTTGTGAGAAACATCTTTTGTCAGATTCCTTAGAGAATGTACTGAACACTAGTTAACACAATGCATACATACATCTTTATGTTATTAAATGCATATATGTATCAAACAAAAGTTTCTTATCAATCATCAGTTTTTAACAAATTTTCAACTATTTCATCAACAATATTTTCCTATATTACGTACAAAAAGCCTGTAGCCCAGAATGTCACACAGTATTTCCTGAAATAGAAATAAAGTGGAGTTTGTCATAACAGTTGGTAATATAGAGCTCCAAATTTTTGGATGTCAAAAGGGCTGATGATTTCATTAAGGACTGCACCAGACTGCCCACTATTTACAGAACACCAAGTCTATACAACCCTGTATCTGTGGGATGAAATGCTGAAAAGAAGGCAGATTGAATTGTCTTTTTTTTTTTTTTTCAGTGTTGACTTTACTTTCTGTTCATTGAAGCTCAGAGTAGTTAGCAGTTAGAATAAATATGCATTTATTCTAAGGCTCATATTCAATACCGTTGAAAAAATCTGCATCTACAATATATTCAATAGAAAGTGGTGTTATTGGACAGTAGCATTGTAAGTAATGATATTCAAGAATTTTTTCCCTAGCTATCAATTTTTAAGAAAAAAGAAAGGAAATCCATATATTGTGCTATTGGCAAAACAATATGCAGTCATTTGAAGGGGGAGGGTCCCTTTATTAGAAAGAAACATAATTTAATTAGAAGAAATATGTTAATTTCAATAGCATATTCTTCATATCTCTGCCCCCAAAAATCTTTGCACACACCTACATTCTTTTTATGGGCAGTACAAAGGAGGATAATAGATTCCTATAAAAGTAACTAGTGAAATTCTGCATTAGGATAATCTGTCACCCATTTCCATTTTTTCTGAAGAAAGCAAGCATAATCAAAAGCCTAAATGACAAAGAGTTGACAGTAAGATTCTGTAGTAAATGATTCCAGAGTCGCTGGCCTGCGGAGATGCTGAAGTCCCCAGCAGACCTGATTAATTCCAGTTTCTCCAGCTGCCAGGGGAGCAGAGGCTAAGCAGTTTCACAGAGAGGAGCCTATTACCACTACTAGGCTGAAATAGATCTAATCAACTCACAGCCGCTCAAAAGAAAACTTTACAGGTTTAGCTCACTAAGGCAGCGCTTTAAAATGATGACTACAAAGGATCATGGGAGTCTGAAAGCATTTAGTCTTTATTGCAGCTCAAGGAAATTTTCTGCTGTGGTTAGGCCATGCTAATTTACTGAACATGACAATGCCTCCCAGATTGTATGACATCATTTCAATAATAGCCCTTGTCCTCTTAGTTAAATATTTCTACTACTACTTTTTAAATTCTAAATACTTCATTTATTGAAATACCCTCTGTTTTAGGATTAATTGGATTTACCATTTCAAATCTATGGGCTAGCCTGCTTTATCATTCAGTTTGAATGATGATGGTGTATAATTTGTCATGGCACTGTCAGAAAAATTGTATTTGTATTAATTATTATTCTTTTCATAGAATGAACCTCTAGAAGTACTCTGTACTAGAGCTGTAAATTTTATGCCAGTTGTGCACTGCTTCAAACATTATAATGGGCTTCACAATTATATAATTTGAATGATTTTAAGAACAAAATTTCAAACAGCTTGAGTATTACTTATTGTGACTGACAACAATTATACATTAAAAAAAAAAAAAAAAACTTATGAAACTTTATTTCCTTTGTTCATTCTTTTCATCTGTTGTTGGGGTTTTTTTTTAAGTTCTCCTGTCCCCAGGGAGAATGTTAAAGCAACAAAAATACACATGTAATTTGTTAGACTGAGAACAAAAATATTTCCACAAACTCTTTCTCAGTATTCAATCAAAAAACCTTCCTTAACGATAATATCTGGTTTTTTATAAACAATCAATATTTAGAAACTCCAAGTATAAGTAGTAGTATGATACAACACAGTTTGCAAAACAGTTCTTTAATGACAGCTAATACATTATTATTTGGTCAGTCTCCCAAGTGATTTAAGGTAGAAGCACATAACAGAATGACATTTGGAAAAAGTATGTTACTTGTGACCCTTACGGGGAATAGGCGGCAGTGAACAAGCAGCGGTGAATCAGATGGTGGAGGCTGGTGTCCAGGGCTGGGAACCAAGGGGTTGCTGGAAGCCACCACTGGGCCAAACACAGCCCAGTTCACTCTGCTCCTCCCGGGGTTACCACATGCTCTGTGTGTGGCTGCTTTTGTGAAATGAGCTGCGCATTTGTGACTGGTGGCACAGCAGAAAAGTGCCGTGTGTTGCGAATAGCACCATTTGCACGCATTTTAGCGAAGGGCTAAAAGGCAATGGAGTTTGAGCTCTCCCTATCCCAGGAACACAATGGAAGAGGTTTAGTGAGGTTTAACATTTCACAACAGTGAAAGTCTTTGGGAGAAATGAAAAGCTAGAAAAAGAACAAAACTTTTCTGTTTTACAGCAATTTTCTGCACAAGAAACATATACGATGTATCTTTCAACCGGTATTAAAGCATCAGATAGTCATCTACCTACTGCCGGGTCTTTTTCATTCCAAGCACAGAAATTCTGGGAGTTAATCAGAGAAATAAAATAACAGATTGCAATAACCTAGTGATCCACTGCATAATCATCATCATGGCTCGGCTTCGCGAACGAAGATTTGGGAAGGGCTCTACCCACGCTTGCTGCAAGCGCGCTGATGGCTAAAGAGGCCGATGCGAGAGAGGCAAGTCCGGTTGCAAAAGGCGCAGCAGAAAGTCTCCATAGGCGGTGTTGGTGAGGCACAATAGATATATGAGGAATTGACTAAACTGGAGAGCAAAGGGTTTATTTCTCACAGTTGCTTGCACGTCGTTTAAAATTATTTTAATAAATGACTAGAAAATGAGGCTAGGACACTGGTTAAAGGCAGCAGTTTTAAGTAATTTCTAGGGGGGGAAAAAAAAGAAAAAGAAAAAAACCACAAACCTTCCTTTATCACTCTTCTTCCAATGACTTTTCTGAAACATTGTAGAGAAAAGTATGCTGTACTGTGCACTCTGGACACCAAATTGCAGTGGAAATGTGGGACAAGATAAGGACAAATTTTGTCAGAGTCCAGAACAGTTGAAACGAGAAATGGCAGAGCACTCTGAATACCAAAGGGTGAGCATTCTATCTGTAATTTGGAGAGAGCAAAGTAATTAGTTAGGAGTGAGAAATGTAAGGCTTCCATTGTCCTCAGCTGAGTCAGTTGACCAGGCTGGGAGGACTGTAAAAGCTGGAATGAACAAGAACAAACAACAGGAGAGACAAGGCAGGAGGACACTTGGGATCTGCACTGAACAAGAATTTCCAGCATTCACCAACTTCCCGGATGAAGGTAAACACGGTGAGAGGAAAATATTACCCAACTGGAACCGCCTGTCAGTATTTAAAGCTGCTGAGGTTGTGACTGTTGAAACAGAGTGGGTATCGGTCCTCTCTGTAATATTTCAATTAAGAAACAGATATTAAGTGGGAACACTGCTATAATTTTTGCAGTGTATGAATACTTGCCTCTGGCTGGTTCTTTCCTTTTTTTTCCTAATTTGCTAGTTTATACAGGCCTTCTCTGAGCTCACTGAGAAGCATTTCTGTTGAAGATACAGAGTTAAGAAAATACTCTGAGAGTTCATATTTTTGCTTGTGTTAGTGGCCTCTCAAATGCACATATTGCTGAATTAGATTGCTGACATATTTCTCCTGTCTGGGGACCACTGTTGCTTCTCTGCTCACTGGAGAGCTGTAACTGAAGGGGATCAATACTCCTCATATTGCTCGCATGAGCACACTCTCAAGTAAAGATTAGTGCGTTTTGGACCACAGCACTCCAAATATTTCCATCTATTTCTAGCGTTGCAGCTGTCATTCTCTTGCTTCTTGATTTTAAAGGTCTAAGTTCATTAATGCCCAAAGAAAGTTTCCCATTCATTTTAATGGCCTTTGATCAGGGCCCAGGGAGAATCATCACCAAAGGAGATCATGTTAGCATGGAAGAAATTTGGGCAGGGGAGGCTGCAACAAGTTAGCTACCTGTTTGAGAGTGCCTCATATTGTCTCCTTTTCTACTAAAGCATGGGAACTACAAGGAGGAGAAGAAAATATTAAAAAACTTTCCATTTGCTACAGCTTAGGTTGATAACCACTCAAGGTGCTGGAAAGGCAGCAGGTTCCCAGGACAGGGAGTTTACTAGGAGAGCGTGCCAGGGCAGGACTCCCCAGACAGGAACCATCTCACCTTCGGTCATGCCAGCTCTGACCTGACACTGACCTTGGAGGACAAACCCCAGGAGGAGGAATGCCCAGGGTGCCCCAGTGTGGACTCTGCAATGGGCCATGCAGCACTGCGCCCATTCCTGATACACTCTGCAGAGCGACACCTTGTTTATTATGCGTGTTGTGATGTTGCTAATGTGTATCCAGTGTCTCAAATCAATGTCATACATAGCACAATAGCTTGTGAAGCAATAGAGCTGTCAACGAAGGAAGTGGTAATGGACCACAATGGGAATTTCAACGCACAACAGGATCCATTACTGGAATGGTAATGGCCAGGATGAAGGTGGAACAGCAAATGTCAAATACAAATAGATGTATGTGTGTTTGTATACATTTATAACTATATAATGCTTACAAATACTTGTGTCTGTAGTATGTTTATACACATATATACACACACACATAATGATTCTCAAAATACTGTGCACATTGTTTTTTAAGGTACATGTTAACTTTCGTTGGTCAGTGATTTTTATGCCATGGGGTTTTTTCCCTGGCAATATTATGATATAATCTGTGAATATGCAAATGAGCTATTATAAGCTGTGAAGATTTTTATGAGCTTCTAAGAGATTGGTCTGGATGTATCAGAACTGGGGAACTGCTGAAGGAAGGCAATGTAGGACATCAGCATTCTGAAAATAACAAGTAAAACATGGTAAAAAAAGGATCAAACAAACATGTTCTAAATGGAACATAGATGGCTGATTCAAAAGTTTTGTTTCCTAACACATATAGTATCTATTAACAAATGCCTTCTTCTCTTTTCTTTTAATACCCCTTATGGTGACTTCCTAGTGAGTATAATACAATAATGTATCTACCATCCATCTGTCAAGGTTCTTACACTGGTACCCATGGCTGCAGAATCAGAATACTAATATTTAATAAAAAATCACAATTTTCCTGCAGAATCACTTAAAACACCACTAAAATAAAGTTTTCTATCACCTTACAAATGCTTTTTTTTTTTTTTTAATCTTTGTATGTTTTCTGTGTGGTAGATTTTTGTATACTGATTTCACACTACTTACTACATACATTAAGCCTGTTTTCAAGCTGCAATTATAAACACATTCTTTGTACTAATTGCACATAATAAACACATTAAATCAGACAGCACTATGGCCTTTTTACCTTATGCTGGATTTTGACACAACTCATTACCTAAGAACAGTACAACAAACAAAGAGTTAAATGTTTAAGACATCACTCAGAAAATCCAGGTGCTGCACAAAATGATACCAGACAATGTAAATATTCTCCTTTCCCATGCAAGACCCCAGAGGTGGAACTGACAACATGAGAACGGATTTGTGTATGAGCATTGCATCTCTATACAGGTTTTGCAGTCTTTCAAGAAGCTGTAAAATAAGGCCAAAACAGATGCCAGAAGTAGATCTCATATCTATTTTAAGAGGCACCCTCCACTGGTTAATGCTGTCTCACCAATGAAGCTCAAGCTAATATGCCAATTTGTGTCATTACAGATCATAAGCAATTTTCACAAGACTATGGGTGTTAATTCCTTTCTCTTGGTTAAGACCCTCCTTGGGTAATTATAGTCTGCCTGCTTAACTGTCCCTTCAGCTTCAGCTCTCTAATGTGCTCTTCTCTCTTTCTTATCCTCCAGTGTGTGCTGCTGAAAGCTGCCTGATATTGTGAAGCCTCATAATTTATCACATTGCTTTCATCACCATCCACCTGGTTTAAACACAAGTATTGTGCATTACTGCAACATCACTTTTCTGATTCTCCCCCTGTAACCAGGTGAAGGACTATGAAATTTTTTAAATCTTATAAGGACTTGAGTGGGAAAATTCAGTCCTTTGCATGGAATAATAAAACACACTTAAGTGTTATGGACCTTAAAACTTTGTCCTTAAGAATAAAAAGCATGGCTTGTTCCCAGCTTAAGCTGAGGAATATTGTCAGGTTTTGAAAAAGGAAGAAAATATAAAGAGTATCTGAGTACAATACGTATATTTAGAGCTCATGATGTTGTTGCATTTCTGATTTACTTTCAGTTTGTAATTTCTGCTCCCAGATTTTCAAATTCCCCTGACTGAAATGGAATATCACTACAAATGCTAGCTAGCAATTGTTATTTTTTTTCATTTTTATTCATTTGTGAAAAAGGAGAGCAAGAAAAGTAAATTAAGAAAATACAGTGTCTTGGAAAAGCCACTTAATGCCAGAGACCCCATCAGAAAAAGATTGTCTAGATCAAATACAGTTCTGCCCTAGAAGAAAACTCAGAAGTCCATTTGTTAGTCAGCTGAACATGCATACATAGAAAAAACTGGAATTATCAGAGCCAGGAAAAAACTCCCAATACCTAAATCCAGACAGCAGCAAACAGAGGTTTCCAAGTAGCCTTTGTAGTCTTTGTTTCTTTTGTACCACAGAGAAAAAGCTGACATATGGCTCTGTCAAATGGCAGATCTGTTAATCAGAACCCTCACAACCTCTGAACATCATGGAACAGGAGGATGACAAGTCTGGTTGTTATAGGTAATCATATCGACATGGTAGACATGTATAGGTTAAGTTTATCAATCAGTCTTGCACATAATGGAGTTACTGAAGTATAGCAATAGAAAATGTGTGTGACACACCTTGAACAGACGCAAAGTACTTAACTGATCTCACAAATATTGCTGTAAATGGTGTGTTTCTATCAAAGTCTCACAAAGATAAGCCGTGACCATTTACTATTTAACATCTTGTCAACTACCAGGAAAAAACACGGACTGGTGATTGACAAAGTTTGTAGATGACATAAAGATTGGAGGAGAGGCAAATGATGATAAGAGTACAGCATTATTCCTTAGAGAGATTAGAACCCCTTGGGAAACCAGACCCTAGTTTAAACAAAATACGCTTCTCTGCTGCATACCTCTGTGAGGAAAGAAAGTTGGGTGTGCTTTTAGGATGGGGAATTCTGTTCAGAGAAGCAACGATCCCGATAAAGATTCAGGCTACAGTGGGGAATCACCGGACTGTAACTTTCCCAGCTCTACGGTTACAAAGAGTCAAGTATGAAATCTCAATAATTAAACAAAGTATTTAGAGGAGCAGAGGTTATATCACCTCTATTTGGCATGAAAGACAAGGTCGCTGCAAGTGGTCATTGACAAATCTGTGAACAGTCCTCCATAGCCAAAATCTGAGATGTTTTGAGTAGTCACAAGTGATGTGATATGTTTCTATCCACGAGTGTCATCAGAAATTAAGTTTTCCTATGGGACTACTCAGACGCAGGACTTTTGAGTGCACTCTGTGAAAATTCACCAATACAGGTTTAAATGGGCTGTTCTGAAGACCATGTTTGTCCCTCTTCTCCCCTTCCAGCATCTTCTTAAATTATCAGTGCATAAGGAAGACAAAACCAGAGGGGATTTATTTTTGCAAAAGCAGAGATAGTCACAAGACATCTGTACTATTTTGCCCTTTTGATTAAAAAGTTAGTAAGCAATACTTCATCTCCTCGACTACAGCTAGACTCTTAAGTCATTTTCCAACGATTCAGTAAGAATCATTCTATTTATTTCAGGTATTAAGTGTCTATCACTTGGATAACTAAGCACCTACCTGAATATTACACTTCATAATATTGAAAGAACATAGAAATGTTGCAGCACAATCTGTCTGTATTTACTCTATGGCAGCTTAATCACTGATTAAATACTAGTAACAATATGAAGATTGACGTATGAGCCACAGGAGAAAGAGAAGTTAACTGCACGAAGGTGAATTGCTCTAAGTGAAAATTGTTTCTGTCCTATTCACAGCATGAGCTTCAACAAGGAAACCAGCTTTCTCTTTTGAATTGTCCCCTTAAACTCCACAAGACTGATCAAGTGAGGAGGGTAAACCATTCTTTTTGTCAGCAGTACCTCTGCTGACAGCCAGAAAATCAGATATTCTCCTTCAAAATACTACCCAATATTAAAGATTAGAGTTCTGAGTGGAAAAGAACTTCTCCACAGTTTGAAGGTTTAATTTTTACTACCTCGTTTACGTAATTGTAGGGACATGGGGTTTCCATGAACCTTTGCAAATTCTGTCAAAACCACACATACCTGGTCATTTGAACTGTATCTTCACAGAACAGCAAGTCTCAAAAAAAAGCATGTTGTTTGCTCCAAAATGCCCATGGTTTAAATCTAAACATTGGATCCGATAAAGATCTGAAGGATTAAAAGATGGATTTATGATCCACCATAGAAAAGAGAAAAATACATTACTAACATTAGCTTTAGACTGTTTTCTATGGACATTGACAAAAATACAGGTTGGTCTCACCACTGCAGAATTAATGTTGCAAGGAATTTCTGGCAGACAGAAGGGACAGATAAGTATATAAATAAATACAAAATTTCAGGGAAATAATAGATCCGAATTAAGTTGTTCTGAAAATTAACAAATAATTTTGAGCAGATCAAATTCTTCTGTGATATACATTTAAGAATTAAACTTAAATTATCTCTTTAAAGTGGCCATGTGATTTAATTATTCAAAATGTACACAAATTTAATGAGTTTTTAAATATTAAAACTATTCTCCATTGTCACTCCTGTGAGCTCTTAATTTACAGAGCAATTAAGTCAGGACCCTCATTTATCAGTACATGTGCATTTGTTGAAAACATAGTCAGTTTTTATTAATTGATGCTATAGAAATACTGAGGTAAAATTAATGTGTGTGCTTCAGAGGTCATGCTGGCGATAGTAGGTAGCTAGCAAGGAGCAAGACGTGAGATAAATAAGTAACTGCTGTTCCCTGATTACGCTAGAGATAGCTGAAATATTAAGTGGCACAATGGGCACTATGCTTAGCCAAAATCCTTGAAAACAAATGCCCCCTGAGTTTTCTCCGGCAAGCATCTGTCATGGCAGTAGCTGTGAAATAGGGAAACTTCAAAGCTTTAGTTTCTGATTATTAGCAGTGTGTGTAGTGTAATGTTCTTACATTTTTATGTAAACTCAGCGTTGATGAGCTGAGAGAGTAGAATTAAAAAATACTTCAGCTTGCCTTTGTTCTTTGGGACATGGCTGACAGGAATGTTAGCAGGCAAGAGTCTCCCGAGTGTCTATCAACTGGTGAATTACAGGGAGTATGGGGCCAAATTTGCAAAAGAATCAGGTGAATAGCTACAGAATTGGAACACACTTTTTCCTACATTTTCCCTGCCCCCAGTGATGCATCTACAAAAGCTCTGTGATGGCACAAAAAGTGACTGGAAAGTAGGTTAGGCATAAATATAAGCACAGGCTGGATGCTCAGATTTTGCGAGGGCACTAGTGGGCTGCAGAATGTTACCCCCTTTGTCACTTGTATGGCCAGAACATCCTGAGGCCATCCGTTACATCTCCTTTACTATTTGACCAACAAATAACAATTTACGGTGGAGACATTCAAAATAAAAAATGCAAGATTGAAAAAAAAAAAAAAAGAAGAAGGAGTAAACCCATAGAACCATAGAACCATTAAGGCTGGCAATCTGGCCAGGCCTTTCTGCTTCGGATGCTTGTGTATGAAACAGAAACTTTAAAACTCCATGTTCAAAACAGTAAACAATTATAGTTTGGGGAGTGTCTTCCATTGACTCGAAAGGTAACTCAGAGTGGAAGTCCTGTGTACTCTCTGGAATCTCTATGCAAAATCATAGACCTCAGATGGATAAACACAACTCAAATGCCCTCCTTTCCTGTGCTCCAGGACTGTATCACACCTTCTGGGTTAGTCTTCGTGAAAAGGTGGAAGAGGGGAGAGGCGGGAAGTTTGCACTTCCTAAAACCCTTTCATTGGGGCATGTTTTTCTGCAAATCCTGGGAGCTTATTGAAAAAGTCCTGGCCTTCTTTTTGGTTGTCAAAGAATTTCAACAGATTAGAGAGAAACAATTTATCTTTTAGGAATCCATGTAGTTTTGCTATCTTATGCCATGTTCCATTAAAATATTTCATTTTTAGTTATTTTTTCAGATGATTTATCTTACACAGAAATAGGTAAATTGATCTGTGATTCTTCAGATTGCCTTGTGAGACATTATGGACATTTTTAGGGAAGAGCACATTTCTCTGAGTTGACCATTTTATTGTTTGTTTGGAACTTTTACAATGGATGATCCTAGTGATTTTTTTTATTTTTGTCAGTTTCTTTAAGATTCTTTTCTCTTGACAACTTGATCTCTGATACCGCCTTGTGTTTATTATCTGCAAATAATTGGCTTAGAGAAAGGCATCTCCATAGTGAATGCAGATGCAAAGAAATTGCTTCATTTTTATGCAGTATTCTTAATTGTTCTCTTTATCTTTAGTGGTCCAGTGTCTGACCAAATAATTTGCAAACTCTTTCAAATTGTCTATGTACCAGTACATGTGGCTGGGGTGGGGAGGGATAAAAAGCATATATTTATAATTCAGAGCTGGGAAAGTAGTGTGGAATCCCCCTTTCTGTTTATTTCTCAATCACTTTTTCCAACTCCTTCGCCTCCTGTTTCTTCATTTCCCAACCTGTTTACTTTTGATTTGAATTATGTGATCAATTGCCTGCTGCTAATATAGAGGTGAGACATGATCCTTTAGATCTTCCCACTTATTTGGGGAGCCAAAAGTGTGTTGCCCATGAATAATTTCCAATAAAGTGGGTTTAATTACTCCTGCAGTTTTCATTGGCATGCTGTTGAGGCCAATGCTAGATCACTTCTGATTCAGAAATGCATCAGTCTTAATGTTACTGTGTACCTTGTTGCATTCTTGCGTTTGTGTATGTCCTGATCTACCCTGTATGTACAATTTCAGGACTGAGGAGTGAACTCGTAGCTGCTCAGCTGCTAAGAGATGACAACCAATACTTTGACACTTACTACAGATGCTGTCTCACAGTCAGCAGGTGGAGATCATAGTCTTCTTAAGCATATAAAAAGCTTCGCTAATTCTTTAATTATTTGGTTATTTTCAGTCATAGATCAAGACCAATTGTGTTAAGAGCTGTATAGACCCAAAAGGTGGAGGGGAAAAAAAAAAACAACAAAATATTCTAAGCCTAAATATTTTGGTTCCGTCAAAATCCCAGGAATTTTGTATTTATTTTAAAGTATCTTCATCCCCTTTTCCTCACTAGTGACCTTACTGGTTTGAGTCTGGACAAGCCACAGCAGAGGGCCACGGACACTGAACACCTAAAACTGTCTAAAATGCTCATCTTGGATTTGGGAGGATCAACAGAATAGGTATTTTCTCAAGGCCGTTATCCCATTCAATAAATCACACCTCTCCTTCGATGCACATTTCATTAAATCCTGACCTTAGTTAAAGTTAAATTTCCCCTCTATGCTCTGCATTTCAGAATGTCTCAGGGAATTTTAACACTTCATAATAAACACCAAGCAAAGGTGCTCTTTTATGCTTGGGCATCTGGATATATGAATATTTCAGGCTACTTTTAAACAGCAAGTGAGATACCTCTGTCCAATAATTTGAGAAATGGTCCTCTGCATAGATGTCTTCATGCGTCAGTGCACAGTGTATCATGATGTCTTAATAGAACTCACACCCAAAACAAGTATCTGAACTAAGTGTGGAGCCAAACCATTCCCTGGTGATTCCTGCAGCCAACAGAGACTACAGGTGAAACAGGACACACGGCAAATGCCACAGAAACAGACCTTGCTATTTCAAGAAACTCACGGGTGCAGAAGGACTGATAAGGAAGGAAGATGCAGAGTTGATGTGATTAGTTCAAAGCCATTCAGTGGGCCTCTGGCAGATCCAGGTGGGCAGGAATGCTGTGAACCAAGTCATGGCAACGTGTGCCTTGCACATTGCCTTTTCAGGCAGAGAAATCTCTCTGCCATTAAAAATAGTGTTCAGTGCAGATGCCATTAGCATTCGCCATTTACTAAGGATTTTCCTCAGTGAAAATAATTTTGGTGCAAATAGAAGGAATGATTAAATATCTTTGGATTCATTTGACACCTGCTTTTTCCCATTAGTCACTATATCTTTGGTCTGTAATGTATTAACAAAGATGTACAAACATCCAGCCTCTAGGCCTAATGGAAAACAGGGATCTTCAGCACAGCAATGATGTTTCTTCACAGAATCACAGAATATGCTGAGTCGGAAGAAATCCATAAGAATCATCAAATCCAACTCTTATCGCTGCACATGACCAGCCCTAAGAGTCACACCATGTGCTTGAGAATATCATCCACATCCTTCTTGAACTCCGTCAGATTTGGTGCTGTGATGACTTCCCTGAGGAGCCTGTTCCACTTGCCTAATCACCCTCTGGGTTAAGAATCTTTTTCTAATATCCAACTTAAATCTCCCCTGACTTAGCTTCAGGCCAGTCCCTCAGGTCCTGTCACTGGTCACCACAGACAAGAGATCAGTGTCTGCCTCTCTTTTTCCCCTCACAAAGAAGTTGTAACTGCAATGAGGTCTCCCCTCAGTTTCCTCTTCTCCAGGCTGAACAGACCAGGTGACCTCAGCCACTTCTCATACAGCTTCCCCTCCAGGCCCTTCACCATCTTTCTTGCCCTCCATTAGACACGCTCTAATAGCTCAATATCTTTTTCATATCGCAGTGCCCAAAACTGCCCACAATATTCAAGGTGAGGCCACCCCAGTGCAGAGCAGAGTGGGACAATCCCCTCCCTTGACCGGCTGGCGATGCTTTGCCTGATGTCCCCCAGGACATGGGTGGCCCTCCTGGCTGCCAGGGCACTGCTGACTCACATTCAACTTGCCGTCAGCCAGGACCCCCAGGGCTCTTTCCATGGCACTGCTTCGCAGCATCTCATTCCCCAGTCTGAATATACATTCCATGTTGCCCCATTCCAGGTGCAGAATGCTTAAGTTTACCTATGTGACTCCTAAAGTGCCTCACTGCAATATATAGTTTCCCATTTGCTCCAGGCTGGATGATGCCCTCCTCCTCATGACATCTTTCACTGCAACCAAGTTTCTGACTAAAGAAATAAAGTGACTCCATCCATTCCCAGCAGTTAAGGTTAAAGAGATGCACTCGGTTCTAAATCTCAGCTGCTAACACTCTCTTGACCTTTG
>VWZG01008928.1:192465-211063 GCA_013396735.1 Grallaria varia
AAAAAAAAAGTAAAACCCTAGCAAGCTGTATAACACTAGTAATTCCTTCTAACAAATTTCCACAGATGCCCCCCTCCTTACACACATGCACACACTCTCTCTCTCTCACACACATACTCTCTCTCACATGCACACCCTTAAGCTGCTCTAAGCAGTGTATTAAGTAGCTGAAGAAAATCCATTCACATTCTGCTGTGTCGCTTTCTTCTCAAGTCATGAACCCATCACAGACTTTTTCTAGCTGTAGGTTGCCACGGTGAAGATTTACAATGCCAGTTATTCATACATCTGCCTTCTCTTTTTTCCCCCCTTATTCTTAAATCCCTTGGGCGAGGGCAACCTTGATACTGAGACTCGTAAAATTCATGCAGGCTTATCATCCTTGGTGAAGGCTTCAGGCATGCATTACCGTATCCAACTGCCTGCTCACCGCCATGACAGAACTGGGCCTATAGCTTTTATTTCTAACAGGGGAAAAATCTATTAATGTGCTAAACAGAAAAGAAAGCTTAAATGTTTTGAGGAAGAAAACAATAACCAGCATTATAAATTTCTCTTAATGATTTTAAATTTGTTTTAATTACTTTCCTTCCCACAGAATGAATTTTTTTTTTTTTTTAACAACCCATTAATTTTTGTGGAATAGTGTTCTGAAAGTCCAATCACACTGCAGTGGGCAAGTACAGTACTAATACAGCCTCTGAACTCCACATCAAAGTAATGAATACAACAAATCTGGAATGAATGTTAAATGTAAATTTTAAAGCTTTTCCTGATTTTTTTCTGTATTTTTTTCTGTATTTTTAAAGACTTGACAGAAAAAGAAATACTTTATTGAAAGGAGCTGGAGAGGAGATAAATGTATTGATTTTACAAAATAAAAACAAAATATCAGAAGCAGGAGAACCCCAAACAAATTGAAAGTGTTCAGTTACAAAGTCACAGGTTAAACATGGAGTCTGCCAAAATGCTAATTATTGTGATTATAATTTTGATATGACCATAATTTGCTAGATCATTAATCACATTTTTATATGTATTTTTTCTTTTCAGAGGATTACTCCTACAGAGTATTGAGGGATCGTCTATAAGGGGCTCAGGTGTGAAAACCATAAGGTTTTGTTTCAGAATTTGGTTTGCTTCTCTGTTTTCCAAAAGCCAAAATCATGCTAAAACCAGTCAGGCTTTCAAGAAAACAGATTTCTGGATGCTGTGCTTAAAGACCTGCAGACCTCTTCTGTTTCCTTTCCATGAATATGTGCAGTTCTGAGTCTATTGTTTCATTTTAATATGTTTTGAAATCAGTTGTGATTTTAGGAAGCTGAACAGTGCATCTGAACTACGAGCATCCCGAAAAAAATCTTTCGACACACTTATGCCAGTGCAAGTGAAGTCAACATAGCTAGAACGGGTGAGAGTTACAGTCAAAAAGTAATGAAGTGCTGCCTGCAGAAGATGCCTAGGTGTGTGGCAGACTTTTTCTGGAAAATTGTGACTTGCACTTTCAGAAAGAAGTCCTGAAGACAAAATTATTCAAAGAGAAATGAAACATGATGTCCTTTGAGAAGCCGCACCCCATTATCCTCATCCTTTTTCCCCCTTTTGCGTTTTATTGTTGCTTTAAATGTTTCAAAACTGTTTCAGCCATTATGCTGTCAAAAGTGTCTTTTCAATCTCAGATCCATATCTTCTGACATCCTAAGACAGTTACAACAGAAAAGAAGACTTGTGTTGATGTTACTCAGTCAGCATTAAGTTGTCACAAGTGCTGTCTCACTTCATCTTGGTAGCGAAGCTTAGAGCCCACTCATACCACCATCTGCCTGCACAGAGGTGACATCCCTGTTTGCATGATGAAGTACTATTTACAGGGCTCCAGTCTCAGGTCCCCAGGGCTCTGACAGCAGTGCATCCTACTCAGCATGCCACCTAGAATCACCTGGAAGCAGTATTTCTCAGTGAAATAGCAAAATTTAAAATGTTTTGAGTCAGAGAGAAAAAAATGTTCTATGTCGATATGTCTCCACTGAGACAGTTGTTCTTCCACCTAGATTGGTCTTACAAAGGAGTGCAAGAAGCTGTTGTTTCCAGACACACTGTAATCACCTCAGGGTCATTCATCTTTCCTGG
The DNA here is from genome assembly GCA_013396735.1 of Grallaria varia. NCBI lineage: Eukaryota > Metazoa > Chordata > Aves > Passeriformes > Formicariidae > Grallaria > Grallaria varia. The sequence goes on from VWZG01008928.1 coordinate 194,596, forward strand.
CTAGGGTAAGTACATTTTGGAAATCTCTTTCCTACAGAATGGGGCACTCCATGGTGCACCCCAAGAAGGAATTCACATGATTTACGTGGAAACCACAGGCTCACTCGACAAATCTCATGATGATTTATGCTAGGGGACTTCTAGCCACATGGTCAGATCTTTGCATGAGGATATGTCCCTGGGTCCCACAATAGACACATTGCTGTCTTTACACCAGGCATCCAGCATGAGCTCAAACTGTCAGGTGGGATGGATGTACCTCCAGGACCTGCTCTTTCTTAGAGAGGCATTTGCTGGTATCCCACTTCCATCATGCTTCTTGCTGACGCTCTCTTATGGGCCAACGGGCTTAGAGGATCAAGTCCAATCTCTTCAAGCACAGGACACTATGCAATAAATGTGCCCAGCAAAGCAATCCCCTCATTCATCACTGGCCTCCCAGTATTCTGTACTGAACTTCAGACTGTAAGTAAAGAGACTGAAAGTTGCAATTACAAATTGAAACAGAAAGAAAGAAACAGATTTCAAGGGCATCACAAAGTCCTTAAGTTCCTGCAGCAGTAGAACTGGCTGGAAGCCTGAGTTCCTCGAGGCTGTAGGAGTTATCACCACCACTTGCTGTCAATTACTCTTTGTATCTGTTGAGTATCCTCCCCCAAACTGACTTACAAAGGACTCACCTCCCAGATATTTCAGCTAGAAATCCAGGATGTTTAGCTCAAGCAGAAAAGAAACCCATGCTTTTTCTCCTTGAAATGCTGTAGACCAGTTGATATTCTAAACATTGAGAACCACCAAGACACTTTCCTTTAAACATCAGCAGAAGCTGATACAAATATGCAGTGAATTTGGCCCCTTAGTTATGTTTCTATAAGGACTAGCACAAATCATTACAATTTGTTTCATCCAGTCAGTGGGCTTGACGGTTTCCTGACATTTCCTGTTGGTGTTGTCCCAGTCCTCTGACAGATCCATTGGCCGAGACTGTGAAGAAAAGGCGGCTTCAAAACTGCTTTCCATTTGGGGACAATTAGCTGGCATTATTCCATCCCAGTATTCTATGTGAACACGTCATTCTAGGTTGTGGTACACAGGTCAAATAGTGGAGTACTTTCAATGCAGAGATTGTATATATTGTTGAATATTAGATTAAATTTAAAGCCCTCAGAATATGGGAATTACAGGCTGCCAGAAGGAAAGGAGCAGATAGATCCAAAAATTAGAGATCTGAGTAATTTCTTCTGAATCAGTTTGCATTCTCAGGCATATCCCTTATTATTATTTAACAATGTGAACTGGTGCTAGCTTTAATTATTACTTTTTAAATTCTGTTTCCATCCTGCTGCATCCCTTATGCATTCAGTTTTGTAAGGCTTTTTAAGGTAAGATGATAAAGGCATTACACAAAGCAAATAATTTCTGTGGGTTTGTTACACACAGGGTCTACTAAACAGTAGCAATGCACTGAAGAGGGGGAAAAGAACAACAAAAAAGTATTCCAAGCCTGAATCACTGTTGTGTTGGCAAAATTTTAAGTTCCTAAAAAGCCAAGGATGATATGATGCTGTTCAATCTATCTTATTATGTTAGGCAAAAACTGAGGTGACTATCTAGAAGCTATCACTTCTTCATCTTGTGTAACAATGCACAAATACGATAGATCTCTAGTTTCACTGAGATGAGGTAGAGGACAAGACCCATTTTCAACAGGTAACCTAGAAGTTTTCTTCACATGATACCCAGGCTAGTTTTGAAGATACCTTTGTCCATGTGGAACATGCTGGGGGAGGATGGGGTCTCTGGCCACGGGAACTCAGCAAAGCTTACAGCTTTATTTTTAATATGGTTGAGAGCCAGCAATGAAAAACAGACCTACTGGCCAGCTGACAAATTTCTGGAGTGTCATGTATGAAAAGCCAGATATAATTGCACCTGGCCATGCAGGGGAGTTTCTTACAAATACTTTATTTACTGCAGAATTCTAACTTTTTGAATGGAAGAACATACTGCTTTTTAATATCAGAGTCCTTACTAGTAATTCAGAATTATCAATTAGTTTAGACCATATAGTGCATAACTATGAATGCATAAAACAGTAGAGTTTTGATGAAGTCCCTCGCACATTGCAGCATCCCTTGTTTGGCAATATTTTGTTTATGTTATAAAAGGAAAACCACAGTGGAAGCTTCCAGTCATAGTAGGTTTCATACCATTTCAGTAGTGGCAACCTAATAAAAAGTTATTGTGAATCTCAAAAAGGTTTTGTTGTCTTAAATTTAAAAAAAATGGAGCGTAGAGAGTTTTGAAAGTTTTCATTTGTAATAAGCAAGGGGATTGAGGATTAAGCTGGTTTGTCATGTATTCAGACGTAGTTGCAGCACTGCACCAGCTGGTTGTGGTCACTTAGAACGAAAGTATACAATTCATTATTAGTCCCTATCCTTTTTAAATAACAGCCTTTTTAAAGGTAATGTTCTCCCAGAAATGTTTCTTCATGGTGGGTTTCCTTGTTCATTGCGACAATTTGCACATTTAGAAGCAATTACATGCATTTATTTTACAGAATATACTAAAAAGCCCCCAACTGTTTATCAGGTGCTGTTCAACATTGTCTTTCCCTTTTCAATTTTCTGTGTATGGTTTGTTCTACATTTTTTTGTAAATAGGTTATTAGAAGTCCAGTATTTTCTTTCCTACTTGGAATTCGCTTGGGCAACTCACTTTCCTTTTAGAGGCTGCTTCAAGCTAGATTTTGTCAGAAAGCCCACGGCCTTTAGGCCTGGTCACTTGTCATACATCAGTAACAATCAACTTTTTCTAGGGTCTTTATATGCTTTTCACCATTTGGTTTGGGGGGTTTCCTTGTTTTTATTTATTTTCTGTCCCATATTTCCTGTATCTTTATTTCAACATTGCAAATATAATAAATAGAACTTAAGGTTCTGTCGAGATTTAGAAAAAACTATTGAAGAAGAGAGAGGGAGAGAAGACCGTTGATCACGGACTTGAGGTTGGATTCTGTAGAGACAACTGAGCACCATTTTTCATGTCCTCGCCTCTGCAATGGGAGTTTAGAGCAGCACCAATGAGAGCTTGTAACTGCATGGGCCTCCTTCACACAGTTTGTGTTTCTGAGGTGTAAGACTGAAGAATCAGGCCCTCGGGGTACATTCTACACCGTAGTTGGCTCGAAAAAGCAGCATAGCCACCCTTTGAATTATGAGCATGTCACAGGTGGGATGGAAAGAAATATAGGAAGGCATTATCCCTGGTTTCTGCTGTGATGGTTTACATGAGGGCTCTTAGAAAGCCAAGGGTGTAAGTGTAAGGCTGCTCTAATTTACATTAGCCTTTAAATCCAGACTGCAGAGAGAACAAATATGGCTTCTGGCCATCTTTGCTCTAACTTCCCTGCCCTTAACAGATAATAATACTTCTTTCCTTCAAAGTGTTTACTCATAGGAGTAAATCTTCTTGAGCAGCCAGCATTTGATGGATAGGGTTTTGAGATTAAAATGCGCTTTTTAGGTAGAGAGTATGTACTTAGCCTGCCTTTTATGGCAGCCTCGAATATCAATATCTCTGATCAGAAAATAAATACAATGTATACCATATATTGTTCATATACTTATTTTTACACATGTACACACCCCTGCAAAGGTACATATATGAGTAGAAAATATAGAGAAAGATAAAAAATATATTAACATTTAGATATTTTGAACTGATGGGTGGGACATAGATTTTTTTGCACTTTGTATTTCATTTATTAAACTTTGGGTGACACTGTCTCAGAAAGCGATCATTTTGGCTTCTATTTCTTTATTTGCATTACACAGCACACCTGGTAGAAAGGATATTTCAGCAGTGAAGGACTTGCAGCATTAGTAATTAATAGGTCCCATTATGCTAACTCTCATGCAAGTTTAGGACATCTTAGATGCTAGATAAGAGATGGATAATTTGAAGTAATTTTCCTGTAATCATGCCAATCACTTCAGCAAAGTAGTTATTAAATGAAACAGTATTATGATGAATTATAGGACATCTATTGAATATCTTTTTTTATCATCTACTTACAGTGCCTGATGCTGAAAAGAGGCAAACGTGAATGCTCCTTCCCAGTAAAATATGCACACTTCTCACTGTAAATACTGGTTTGTTTAGCAAACCTTGTTTTTTTAATGAGGCCTAGAGACACATTTGAACTAGTCTCATCCTCTTTTCTGCTCCAGAAGATCATTAAGTTTTACTTTTTCTTTAAAGGTAGGTATTAGCAAGAATGAGTCACCACCGATGACAAGGAATTTTTCTAGTTCAAATTTGCTGAAGTGATTAAATATTATTTATCTAATTAAATGCTCAAAACAGATCATTATTGAAAGGAGTAAATTTAGTGGATTTGTTGAGCAGTGTTAGCTGAAATGTAACTGCACATCATTTGACTTTTTAACATTTTATTATATCTAATAAGTCTTTCTGTGCTTAATTAAATCAACTTATTTTTTACAGATAATTTAACACGATTTCATTTCAGCTACAGCTTTTGCATCAGATATGTAGAAAGCCCACTGTATACCCAAATTAAGCTTGTGCTGCTCAGGTGTGCTGCTGTACTTTTACCTCCCTAGCTGCTACTGATGCCTAGATTATTTTTTAGTGTTTTCTTATCTTTTACTGGAGAAAGGTTACTCATTTGTTAATTACACTCTATTTTAAATACTAGAGTAAAAAAAATTACACCATATGGTCATAAAACATTTAATAATTCTGTCATATGTAACAAGCTCTGAAAATCAACTTTTTTCTTGGCATAGGACTTTGCAGGGTGTCAGAAAAAGCCAAATAGAAAAGTGAGATTAATTCTACTCATGGCTGCCCCAGCAACTTAATCTTCATCTGTTTGGATGAAGATAGTAGTGGACCTGCTAGTGAGCATAAAGCTTTCATTTTTCCCAGGGTACACTCTATCTTCATAGTTTTGCATGTTGTTCAAAGACTTTTGAATCTGGTTTTGTTGTTCTATTAAAAAAAATTTCATTTCATTTACTTCATCCTTTTAAAACTTCTGAGGGATTTTGTCACTTTGCTGAACAGTATTCCATGGGGGTAGGAGGGTAGGAGGTGAGAAATTCAGTCATCCTGCCAGTGATTGCAGTTAGCTTGAATCAATGTCACTCCTTTGACTTCAGTAGGATTACACCTGGACCTCACTGGCATCTATGGGATCAAAACCAAACTGAGGACTTCTCTATAGTGGCTAAAAATGGTGTTTTATGGCTTTTGATCAGCCTGCTCACTGGAAAGCTGTTTCCACTGAATGTTTTTAGAGGCACTGTCCACCCAAAATCTAAATGAAGAGAGAAAAGGTCAGAGTGAGTATATGTGTGTGGGGGGGATGGATGATTGTCTAATACTGAATATCTATTTTTCCCTCCAAAATACCTGCATATTTTTCAGAAAAGCTTAGGAATGGTTTTAAAGCCAGCCCTGAAGCACAATGAATTTCTGCACAGCGCATAGTGCCAGGTTTTAGCAGTGTTATCAGCTTTTAAGTTAAATAAAATTAAAACCGCCAGCAGTTTTAAGCTCCTGCGTGAAGGACTGCACAAAGATACATTTTTGCCCACGTACATGTAACACATTATTTTTCCTGTGGTGGCTTACCAATAACCACTTCTGCATATAGAGAAAACTGCCTAACACTTGGGCTTAAATTCCCCAGAGTAACTGTTCCTGATCACAAATTTGGCTAAAGGATTTTTTTCATTACCCTCAAACATTTCCTTTCACCTCCAACCTCTAGGCAGAGCCATCGCTTTCCCTTTAGAGCCGGGAACATAAAGCCATGGGGCCATCGGGGCTGGCTGTGCCTGACCCCGAGGGCCCTTCTGTCAATCACTGCCTCCCCATCCCTTGCGCTCTTTCACACCAGGCAGCTGTACCCATCGCTGTCAACCAGGTAACAACCAGCAAACAATAGAGGCCTGAATGCCTGGTCTAGACACTCTTTTAGCCACTTATTTGCTGCTCTTGGCAGCTGTTGAAGCATAAATAAGCAGTTTGTAATCAGAAAGCTGACATCATTGCAGCTCAGCTGAGAGGGGGAATTGTTGCTGTGCGCTGAGCTGCTTTCCTCCCTTTCCCCCCCTCCCACCGTCGGCTCAGCCCCCTCCCTCCTTCATTTTGTGACAACAGATTCTGGGGTGGGGATGCAGATTTCTGCTGGGCTAAGCTGGCTTTTCTTTTTATTTCTAGACTACAATGAAGTAGGTTGCAGAAAATGGCTTGCATGAAGCAATCTACTTTGCAACTAACAACATTGAAAAGAAAAAAAAAAAAAAAAAAAAAACAAACAGAGAAAACAATAAAGACCTCACCTCTATATGAATGGTAAAATTCTGTCCTACACATTCAGAAAGCATGTCAGGCTTCCCAAATATTTTGAATTTGAAGGGTAGTGTTTCAGTAGATTGACCATAAACTGGGCAGATGGGAAGAAAAAGTTTCCTGTCCTGACTGGTGTTTTTACCCTTTAGTTTTCTTTTTTACCCTCTGGAAAAGGAGAGGAGGTAAAAACAGTCTTACCAGAGCTGAACAAACACTTACTAACAAACTCTGTTTTGTGCCAGCGAGCCTCTGTTTCTGCTTTCAAAATGCCCGGCTATGCAACTCCCATCACTGCAAACATTTGTTGTTCGAGTACATTTCATACACTTTTAACACTTCTCTTTTTTTCTGCTTTGGGGCTCGATCGTAAACAAGTTCACTAGGCAAATTTGACACAATATTTGAAACTCAAGCTGGGTTCCTCGGGCAGGATTGGTGGGGTGAGACACGTGGCAGCACTGCTGCTCCCTGACTGGGGGAAAACGACAGCATACCCAGTGCAAATATTTGCACATGCAAATTTAGAATTCATTTTCCACAAACACTCACATGTATGACTTTCAAATTAGCTTTCTGTGAGCATTCATGCTGCTAAGAAACTCTAGTTCAAATATTCATAGAAAGTGAACATAAAAGGGCCACAGGTTTAGGTGATTCCTTTTTTACTTTAAAGGAAACAGCCACCAAGTGAATATTCATGCCAAAGTCTTTGCAATGTTTGTCCAGTTCTGTTGTTTTCCGGCCGTCCTCCTCTAATGCTGAGAACCGACTGACGTTCATGTGGCACCAAAACAGCAATGGCGAATTATGCTGCCTCGAATGTATAGTTAAAGCATAAACTTTATTGTCTGCGGTGCATTTGCTGTTCCTTATTGATGGGAAAGTAAAGCACAGTGTGTAACCTTTACAATATATAATCCATACCAAGTCTCAAATGTTCTCCCCATGTTTCATTTGGTCTGTTCTAGTGATGACTGTGGCAATAGTGGGGAAGAGGCAAAGGCTTTTTGTGTGCCCTTTAAGCGTGCCATGAGTAAGGAAGTTGAGCTTTCTTTTTCTTGTGGAGGAGAGCGCACCTTCCACCAATGATGTGTCAAAGTCTGATCTGACTGCCTGTTGGTACACAGAGTCAAGGTGAAAGCCAGTGTCTGTGGGGTTCACTAACTATCAGAAATATCTTCAGGAAGCTCTGTCTGTCTCTGGTTTGAACAGGAAAGAAGGCCATTTCAACAAAAATATTGACTTTGTATCTCCCAAAGGCTTTCTAGTATTAGTTTGCTCTAAGTAGCTCATGATTTAGAGCACAAAGGCATTTCCAGAATGCATGTTTAACAAAATGACATAGCAGATAATTGAAATTTATTTGCAATTTTCAAACTACAATAAACACAATTCTCCTTTTCTTTCATTAATAATCGCACGGCTAATGCATAACAATCCCTCTGCAGCTTTTACAAGCAAACTTGAGCTGCTGTGTTGTAATAGCTGGAAAAGTTAATGTAGCTTGAACAAGGTTCCTAATTGTCCCTGTCTCTGTCATATTTGTCTACTTGAATGGTCCTAAATACCACAGCGATTAATTACTACAGAGCAGGTATTACAAGATGTTATCATCCTTCCCCAACTGTCTGGGTGAATGGAGAGAGGCAGTAGATTGTTGCAGTGTTTCATCTTTGCACTTCCTGTAAGGCACTTTAACCAGAAGATTTAATGTGTCAAAGTTAACTGCGTTCTCGTGCAGATATTCACATTCTAATTAAAGATTAAGAACGTAGTACATTACACTGTGATTTGTCATACATGGCTTGTTAAATAGGAAACCTACCGGGATTCCCTAACATTTTATAAACATTATTCAGGGCTTTTAATGTGGGCAAAGGAAAAGATTATTCTGCTGCTTTGCAGAGTAGGAGGCAGGTCATTTCTTCACCACCTCCCCCATCCTGCCCAAGCTCCCCCCTCTCCAAATAAATAAATAAATAAGAAAACTCAGGTGGTTTTCAAACTGGCATTCTGTTGAGATCTCTTTAAACTATTTATCTTCCCAACTTGCATGTGTGCACATGGAGATATATATATATATATAAAATATATATGTCTTAATTATTTTTTGGCATTTTTCAACTTTTGCTGTCAGCTATGTAAACTGAGGTAGGAAGTCTTTGTTTGAATTACAGTAGCAGAGGAAGGAAGAAAGATGAAACAGTTTTCAATATGCAGAATGTGCTTTCAGATGATTCTAGCTATGCTGAGCGGCGTACCACTTCCAGTATTAGTAGCAGAGGACTGGTTCACATTCTTTGATTGCCTGAGGAATAAATTAATGAGGTTACTAGAGACATTGAACATTTGCATATTCACGGATGCTTATTAGGTATAAAGTGAATGCCAGGTGCATTGAATTTTGGGAATACTAGCTTTGTATTTGGTCTTTTATTTTTAAAACAATCACATCTTTCTTTTTCCCTAAAGTGGGAAGTTCTGCAAGGAAAAAAAAAAAAAAACAAACCAGCATTTATAAAAATAATAACATGCAAAAATCAAATCAATTCAGTATAGATGAAGCTTCATTGTAAGATATGCATCAGAATAAATATGATACAGCATGAGGCTAGGGACTATCTGAATATCTTGTTTGGAACAACAGTCAGATGACTACAAATATAAAAACAGTTGTTCCAAGACATAAGGAGAATAAATGTTATATTTTTCACTGTGCTCCTTATGGATTTCTAGCTTTAAATAGCATTAGGAGAATTCATTATGAAGTCACCTTCCATAATGTCCAATACTTACTTTTAAAACACCAATATTCTCACACATTTTGTTACAGCAAGTCTCAAACACAGCCTGCAATGCACAGGAGACAGAATTACAAAATTTGCTCGACCGTTTCTCCAAGGAGTATCTGCACATGGTTGCATTGTTGTCAGTGACTTCCATCATTGCTGTGTGAAAGCACATTGTGTGCATGATTTGCACAGTGTCTCGATATTGCTGCAAGTTTTTATCTATATTGTTTTGGAGGGGATGATGCCTTTTTTGTATTCTGAAAGATTCTGTGGTGTTTGGGGGTTTTTTTTTGGTTTTTTTACTTCCCTTCTTTGAGTGTCCATATGTTATAGAGTATTAGAGCACAGTATTAGCACTGCTTGTTTCAGCAGAGAAATATGTCAATTAAAAACATGTACTGTTTGTGCTGCCTTTTGCTTGTCTTTTACAGTGTAAGCATCAAGCACATACATGTGTACAGATTACAGGCTTACATGGCTTGCACACAGATAAATACAAACACATGTGCCCACACAGGTATGCACTTACAAAATTATTGGTATCACCTAGTTCTAAGTAGCTGGTCTAGCAAAATCAGGCCATGATAAGTGTTTTCTATGGATAATAATACATTTCTACAAACAGGCTCCCTTCTGCCCCCTTGTTTCACAGAATACTGTGCTCAACTTCCCTTTCCTGAATGGTGCAGTGTGTTGATCACTGCCCTGCCTCTGCAAATCCTATTTGAAAATCTCATTTGCAGCATAACTGACAACAAAGGCATTACATGGTGTATGCCCTGCATATTCAGCAGACTATTTCTTGCCTTTGTTAGTTATTTCTAACTTCTAATGAAAATACTGTGTGATCAGTTGATGATCTTTTTTATTTATTAATAGTCTGTAAAATTAAGTGTGTCTAATCAAAGAATGGATCCTTTCTTAAAAGTGCAAGGTGGAATGCGTTAGATCAGTGGCACAAAAAACAGATGTTCTTTACTGCAGTAGGCCTTTCTTTGGGTACTCTAGGAACCAGGACTTAAACAAAACAATAAATTGAAGAGGATTTTGAGGTGCAATCAAACCCAGCCAGCACAAGACACAGAAATCCTCTTTAGATATACATTTTATCTGCATTTGTTTCCAAACTGTAATGCTGCTCTGTGATTAAAAAAAAAAAAAAAAAAAAGTAAGAAAAATGATTTGATATTTCAGTCTCTCAGGGCAGCTTCTGAATAATTATATGCAAGATGATCTATTATATATTTATTGAAAATAGTATTTCAGAGCACCGTTGTACCTTTTTTTCCAGGAAGGTCATTTTTTAAAACATCTATTGTAGCTGCTTCACTAACGTCCAGGGGTTTTTGTCATCCACACGGCACAGATTTTTTTGATTATGTAGATTTTTTTCCCCCCTCTATTGCAGTTTCATATGCAAAGCATGCATCAGCCACATCCATGCTATCTCCTAAAGCAGTCATTCTGAAACCCAATCTGGGGACAGTGCAGACTAAATAAAATTTCATTTTGATTTGGCCTCCCGCTGAGAATGGGACTGCATTGTTTCAGCCGACAGAACCAGCAAGCCAGAAAGGTATGTCCTGTTTTGCATGGCTGATGGTGTGACTTGAGGATCACAATCAGGCCGTTCATGCTCTCAGGGCTCGGCATCTCATCCACATCCTGTACCATCTTTCTCTTTTCCTTGCCATTTGCTTTCCTTCTGTGCCGCCTGCCGTCTACCTGCAGGGCAAAGCTATGGCAGACCCTCGCACTATTGTTTACTTTGGCATATGTTTAATAGCTGCATGGCTGTTTCAGGGTAGGGTTTGCCGATTTTTTTTTCCCCCCTTTCCCCCCGCCCCCTTCCCCCTTCGCCTTTGTTTTTTCCCTTCCCTATCCACATTCACTTTCCTTATTTTCTAGGTGTTGAATATATAAATACTGACTCAATGGAAAATTATGTAAGTACCAATTGCAATGCTTTGGAGATTTTGCTAGGAGATCTGTAATGCAGGATTTTATTGTGAATAAAAGGAAACATTGAACAGCTTTGAAGGAGTTCAGTTTTCATAGTCCTTCAGAGCTGTTTAAGCAGAAAAGCAGTAACACATTTCAGTTAGAAGAGGAAAAAATAAATAAAAACACTTAGGAAGGGGTCTGTCTGCTTTGCTGTCTTTGCTTGCTTTACAGTTACAGCTGCAGCATTTGGCATGGGGAATATCAGTAAATCTTTCTCTAAATATTAGCATTTATCTTGAAGCCTGTTTGCATTACAGGAGAGAGTGTACAACATTCTCTTTGCTGCTGCTGTCCCATCTCTCAGAGGAGGTGTTAACATTGGGGAATGACCTCTGTTTTAGCCTTGGGACCATCTTTTGGACAGGGCAGCAGCAGGACCTCTGAAAGACTCCTTATGATGCAAACTTACTCCTTAAAGGTGTATTTCTCCAATAAAGCTGTGATATCCCTTGTTTGTGATCATTCTTTTAGGGGGAAAAAAAAAAAGGTTTTCATATAAAATAAAATTACCATAAAATTTATCTCCAACAAAGAGGAAATTTTAATTTTGATTACTGAGTATTTTAATATGGACAATGTCCTGTTTTCTTAATAAGGTAGACTACAATTATAACTCCAAAGAAAACTTCATTCTTTAACAAAAACAAATAAACAAACCTAAACTAAACAAAAAACTAGCATATTTTATACAGCACTCTTATGATATGGAAATTTCTACCTTCATGGTGATTTACAAACACAATATTATTATGTGCAACCTTCATTTGTGGTCAGTGATAGTAGTAACGGCAGGTTATTCAGCAAAGTCTTATGGAATGTAGATGGTCAATTATAACACTCCTTGCTCAGTTTAGCAAGTTTTGTTCCCAACTTTTATATATTACTTCAACTCTACAACTTTCATCAGTTTCTGACTCTGAGATGGCCAGGGGTGAAGGCCCTTGGCATAACCATGTGGATCTTTGTATGGCAGTTTTGTGATTTGAAATTTCACTTACTTCCCATCTTCCTTAATTAAAAAAAAAAAAAAAGTAAGTTGGGGAGCAAAGGCTCATCCAACCACATTTTGGAGGAAGAGAGAGGTAAAAATAAGAGGACTTATCGGTCTCCCTATAAAAGAGCGTAGGCCAAATTTGAACTTCAGCTATGTACATTCACTTAGGTAAACTCCAGCAGGATTTCCTGCATGTGGCAGGTTGTAGTCCTGCATTTCTTTTATTCAGAGATACTTACAAAGAAAAATGTACTTTAAGAACATTTTGAAAGAAACTATCTGTAGTGATGTCTTATTTTCTTCAGGAAATGTGAGGTTGTAAGGAAACTATAAAGATTATAAGAAACAAAAATTGCAGCTTTTTAAAAGGATGCAGCGGGCAAAATTATCAGTTCTGTCAGTTTTTGCTCAGTATCTTCAATTCTCCTGCTTCACCCCTCAGGTATCACTGAGATGTTGTCCAAGTTCCAAACTCTGCCTTTTAATCAGAATTTATAAAAATGACTTCCAACCATATTTACCATCATTTTATTTTAACAATTAAATACAAGTTTTAAGAGAAACTAAATTCAGGATTTTGTGATAGCATATCCTAGTTTGTTTAAGTCAGGACTCAGTCCTGGCAAGCTTCTTGTTACATAAAGAGTATTTTATATTATGTCGATAGCTGCATTGAAAAAAAAATAGATTAAACAAGCAATGACACGTATCACTTGGAAATACACAATATTTTTATATAAAATACTCCAGGAAATTAACAGAAGTATTGTGCCTTTATTTGCAGAGATGAGCTATCTTTTAAAAAAGTGATGTTCAAGACAGTAAGGTAAAATAATCTTAGCTCCAGAATGTGCTTACTGTTCTGGATACGTTTTTATTAAATATATAACCATTGCATGTAACCAGGAATTAATGCAAACTTTATTCTGGTACTCTTAGGAGATCAGAGTTCCTTTTTTAGATAGGTTTATTAGAGCTGAATCTTGCAGTCATATTCTGGATAAGTAAAAGAAGTGAGTGGGTTTTGAAAGTTAGTTTTGCATTTGTCACTTCCACAGAAAGAAAACTAAAAAAATATTAGCCCCAAGTCCAGAAACAAGGACTTATAAGGCTACCCTCAGTGGATTTCTCAATGTTCCTCCTCATTATTTGTGTGCTTAAGAAATGAATCTGATTCAAAATCCCAACTCAGATACCTCTAGCACACTATAATTGAGAACAAAAAAAAACAAACAAACAAACAAAAAAAAAACCCTCCTAAAGAAACACAAGATACTTGGGCACATAGCACATTTACTTATGTGCTTATTTTTTAATGCAAAGGACTTAATAATTCCAAGTTCTTTCACCTGGTCTCTGCCTTTTTTTGCTTTACCTGAATGAGATGATGTGACTAAGTCATATCCATGCCCAGAATCCTAGGGAGAAAACAGAATATCTCAAACAGAGAATATATAGCAAACCGGAAATTTGATAAACACACTCAGGAGACAAGTGCCTACGTGTGATCATATATATGCATACCTGCATGTAAATTAGCCACATGATGCTGTGCGTAGCCACATGATTAGCCCTACGTGTGCACGTATAAATGTATATGTACAGATCCAGAGAAGGAGATGGAGAACACTGTCACCAGGGCCCCTGGGGCCCACCAATGTCACATGGGCAAATACTGCTACTGTGACCATATAGAAGACAAAAACCTGCATAATCAGTGCATTTCCTGATCTCTAGCCTATCTGAATTTCTCGGCAACTCCACAGCTGACAGTCTTAGGAAATTCTCCTGTACAAAATTTGCCGTTGTCTAATGTTAACATCTGCTTAAAAACTTGATGAGGTCAATAGGATCCCAGACATGAAGATTTGACTACAGGATTAGAGCCTAAAGATTTGGCAGTAGCCCTTTGGGCAAGTCAGAACAGACTAACTATCAAACTTCGGAAAAAACTGGCAGAAATCTGTCATAACACTGAACTTGGAACTTACCATCAGAATTAATGGACAACCCATTCTCCTTCAATTCAAACTCCTCATGCTGATGTTCTTGCTTTATACATCTGATTTGACCAACACCAATAAAAGAGGTCTAAAATACTGGTAGAAGGGCAATTGACTAGCAACAGATACTATAAAATTATGTATCAAAGGAAAGCAGTAATAACCTGTCAGCAAGTATAAGCCTAGGAATCCGTTTTGTTTACAATCTTAAACGGGTGAGGAGTAGAATTACTTTAGAGTGGGGTATTTTTACCTAATCATCTTAGAAATAAAAGTGTAAAACCTCAAAGTTAGATTTTTTTATTTAAAAAAAGAGAAAAGCTAATCATAGCCTTACTGGTCACGCTCATTGAAGCAACAGTATGCTATAAAAATTAATACTATCACTTAACCTTTCATTTGATAATGTTTCAGGTTTTCAGAAAGTTACCTTTCTTGTTCACAAAAAAACCCACAAAGCAGGGGCTTCCTTAGCTTTAAGGTGGTATTCTGTGCTATAAGAAGGTATTCTTCCTCTAATTATTGTTTAAAATAAAAATTTAATAAAACATGCTAAGTAGCTGATCAAATGTCTGAACGTAAACAGAAAATGTGCTTTGGACCAAAGCTAAAAAAGCAGAAACAACAAGCTGGCATTAACTTTGTTAAGGAGCAGAGGCAAAACCAAAGAGCTCACCCCAGCAGCTACTAGGAAATCTAATACTTCCTGAGTGGGGAAAGAAGGACGTTTGGAATCTATAGAAAAAATGCGACCAGAAAATCACGTTATTTGCACCACAGAATATTCTGAGCTAGAAGGGAGCCACAAGGATCATAAAGTCCAGCTCTTAAGTGAATGGCCTATAACAGGGTTTGAACCCACACTATTAGTACCAGGCTCTTATCAGCTGAGCTAATCTCAAGGTCTGTTTAATTATACATACACCAGTGGGTTTTCCACCACAGGGGTGACTGTCAGAAAAAAAGTCACACCCAGGAAAACTGCTTCTAAGAAATGCAGTTTGACACATACTCGAAAAATAGAAGTTTAAAGTATTGGCAATGCACATCTTGAAAGATTTTCTTAAAAAAAAAAAAAAAGGCCTATTGGCCTCCCATGTAACAGGGAACATAAATGCATCAAGTTTTTAATGATTATATTTTAAAAAGTAGACAATCTGAATTAGTTAACTATTTATCAGTCTTATCAAATGTTGAAAAAGTACTTTTTGTCTCTGAAATAAGGGGTAGATGGAAGAATTTACTAGTGATTGTCTAATGAATATTATATAGCACAGAAATGGACTACAGATTAATAAAAGCACCCTCTCCCTCATTAAGTGTTCTTTACCCTATGGGGGAGGAGAAGGTTAGGTTATAGCAGCATTATGTCCTCACAATAAAAATACATTTAATCTCCTAGTGTCTACTGCAATTGGTTATTCATTGCATATAATTTTCTTTATTTTTGAAATAAATAAATCCCTCTACCAGCTGTCTGACAAAGGCAAGAATGAAACATTCTGAAAATAAACTTTTGAAATCATTTGCATTCAATGGGAAAATTCCACTAGTAAAATAGTGTTCATTAAATTTTTCCAGTGATAGACAAATCTCAGAAAATTCAGAGGACTGTTTTAAACAAGTATAACAATATCAGTGCGTGTCTACAGTGTTTCAAAATTCTGTCCCTATCATAATTGTATCCAGGAATATCCAAATAATCAGTTTTTTGTTGTTCTGTCCCCTTCAGAGGTTCCTTTACCATGAACAGCAATGTTTCCTCAGGGGTGACGAGCTACATTTTGGGGGAAATTAATTAATTCTTCAATCCATGTTTCTTTCAGGAGTAGCCCACAAAATCTTGATGCAGAGAGCAGCTACAGGATGTCAGAAGGTACTAGGAAACATTTTCTTCCACAGGTTGGTTTGTGGGGGTTTTTTTTCTTTTTTTCTTTCTCTCTCCCTTGCTCTTACTTCTATGGGGATAATGAAAGGGGATTCCTGCACTTTGAAATTGGACCAAGAGTAGTGCCACAGGAAGATTTACAGCCTCCTCACAATCTCTTGTTTTCAAATGGGAAATCCAAAGTAAAGCAAAAAAAGCAACTTCAAAAGGAAAAAAAGAACATACAAAAAACAAGACCCAAATAAGATACACCACTACCTCAATTCTGTTGGCCATACTGTAAATGATAAATTGATTTTCATCTACTGGAATTGAGAACTTGGAGCTGCTTTTTAGTAGTAGATAGTTGGGAAGAGATCTGACTTTTTCTGGTTCTTCTTTCTCTCTCTCTCTCTCT
>VWZG01008928.1:211075-239691 GCA_013396735.1 Grallaria varia
TTTTTGTTAAGGGATTCAGTTAAGGTCCAAATTTGCACTTTAGGGAGGTAGGAGAAAAAGACTAAAAGCTGTCTTAGTAGGATAGCTAAAAGGTCAAAATAGATCTAGGTGTTAGCAGGTTAACAATGATAACTCACCTTAAGGTCCCTTGAAATAGAAGTAAAAGAAGCACATCAGTATTGAAGAGCAGGGGGAACAGAACAAAATTCTGAAGATCCCCATAATTAACTAGCCGAGGGTCAGATGAACACTTATTAAAATGCAACAAAGCACAATGGGGTGTCACAAAGATGAAATTTCAGTCTTAACTGTGAATTTCTTTGTTTTGCCAGTTCTGGCCAGGCCTGCCATGTCAATTTAAGAAGTACTTTTTTCTCTATGCTTTATCTTTGAGAATTTGGGGGGATATTTATATTAAAGGATTAAGATGACAGTTTGTAGACAATTTGGGGAATAAGCTTTCTTTAAAAATATAGGAAGAATGACATTATGATGATATTTTAAGATGCATCTGTATCTGATATTTGAATGCTGTGAGATAAATGCATCAATTTACCTTCCAGTTTCAAATGCAACAGTAAGTCTTCATTAAGAAATAGTGTTCTTCCAGTGCAATAGCCCTACCTTACCCTAATGCTGCTAAATACTATATATTGTCAAGTCCTCTTTCTGCAGCATGAATACAATACTCTTTAGCTACCTGTCTCAAATAATTTTGATAAGGAAAGATATTTTACTTCACAACTTACCCACATTGTCTCTCCCTCCACTCCAATCCAAAACCACATGTCCAGGCGGCAAATGTAGATCAACTATCTTTGGAAAGGGATTTTAAAGCTTTCTTGGCCATAAATAGTTTGTTGGCACAAAGAGAAATCTGTGTTTTAAACCATGAAGTTCACCTAATTCCACCTGATTTTAACACCATTCTAATTTGGTTCATGTGTTTTGGTTTTGAGCTTAAAAAGTGTTGCTGGAATTGGTTGAATAAAGATAACTGAAAGGGGAGAGAGCTATGGGGACCTCTGAGATATAGGGGATCTGAAGAGATTGGGACAAAGGTAGGGCAGGAGGAGGATGAATACTTCCTCACCTTCAATAATAAAGGGAAAATTGCACCCCATTTCCTAACACTCAAACATGTTTCATGCTATATATTTAATATATTGGTTACTGAAAGTTTTTTGAGTGGAGTATAACCCAGTGTACATTCTTACTTCAGGATTTATGAATGCTTTCTTGTACCATAATGTGTTGGTACAACAGAAGAACATTATGAGTAGCTTATCTGACTGAAGTCCTCAAAGACACTGTTTTATGGCAGTGTAAGTGTGTTAGCATATTTAAGTCCAGCAAGGTTTTCCTCTTCCCAGATGTATTTTGAAGTTCAGTACTGTTTAGTGCTCATGTGTGGGAGGGGTTTTTTTGTTTCTTTCTGTTTTTCCTTTAGTAAGTAACATTATGTCATCTTGGATTTTGTAATTCCTTCATAAATTATTTTGAGGTTTCATTGCATATGTGTATACCCCCCCACACATGTTTACCACTTGGACGACAAGTTGGATAAAGCAAAAGTGTAATATCACACCTCCGCTCTCCCAAATGAAGGACTGGCCGTCAGCGGATACCCAAAGTGCTATGCACTCCCTGGAACATGGAAAACAAAATGCTCTATAGGCAACTGTCAATAATCCAGCCTGAAATACTCACTGCTGGGTGACTCCTAGTTCTCCTGCAGTCATGGCTCAGGCAGCAGTGTTGTGGTGCGCTGACAAACAGGACAATAGTCTCCCAAAACCCTGCCCTCCCAATCTGTTATGTTGAAAGGCAGTCAAGTAAACCCTGCCCCCAAATATGTAACCACAGCCCATGATAAATGCAGTGTGGGGTTTTGTAGTGGGAAAAGCAGGGGTTGTAGGTTGTTTATGAATGACTGGGTTTTGGTTCAATGACAGAGTAACAAACTAGGAGAACAGAAGGAAATGTGTGAAATAGTCATGACAAGGGTCCCAGGACAAAGAAGAGACAAAAGTCCTTGGGACACACAATTGATTATGTGGATTTTAAAAAAAATAAAAGACCTAGTGAAGGGAAACTTTTCGCTCCAGTTTCTCATATGATCAAGGGGACAAAATTTTGTGCAGTCTTTCCACCCTGAGTGCACCAAAGGTTACACTGCATTATTTCCAGCCGCTACTTAGAGCCTGTAGTTGTTCCGAACCTGAGTATTTGAGGATCCACTTGAACCAGAGATTCACAAACACCTGTCTGAATTTCACCTCTTCTCTGTATCACTCATGAATTTTCTGCTCAAAACAGAGATATTCTCCTCACCCTTCTTCTCTCTGTGAGTCCTTCTCATCGTTGTTTGAGACCCTCTAAGCAGGGCGCAATAAAGAAGCAAGATGAAACAGAGAAGTCCTTATTGTGTTCTGCTAAGAGCACGGGTGTGGTTACAGCATAGGGCCTATGAAAACAACACAATGAATCAATGAATGTTGTTTTCATAGGCCCTATGCTTCATGTGGATAGACTGGATCTCATGTTTGTTTGTTCTGAGATTCCAAAAGCACATCAGAAAGCAAAATGCTCTTAACATGGAGGGGTTCCTGAATTTAGTATTGCAATAAATGCACCTTCCCAGTCAAGATTCTGGAAAGTCTGCCAGTTTTACATGCAACCCTAGTGCAAGACAATCTTACCTTACTTCCTAGAGCAGGAATACTGATTTCTTCCAATACCTTCATAGTTCTCCCAACTCTCTAGTTGTATTCTACCTTCAAATGAGACAACAGGAACATTCTTTATGCTGCTTTCATCAAATCACTCCTTCTCTCCTAATCCTATGCAGATCCTCAGCAGTCTCTCAATTCTAGATTTATTTATACATGTTAGTTTTCACTGATTCTACCCTTCTTTTTTGCCTAGGTTTTCTTGCCACAGTGCCCAAGGATGCCTTTGACATTTCTAAGAAAAACCATTATGCATTTAAAAAATTTTAATTCAGTGCTACCATAGGCCTGCAAAAAAACATATGTCAGCTTTTCCCTCTAAGCAAAACTCATGGACACTAATCACTTGCTTGGTATCACCAGGCATTCAGAGTTCAGATAGAGCAATGAGCTACCATCCAGAAATCCTGGATAAACAGCCACTCCCTATGCAGAAGCCTGACTTCTCTGATCTCCTAGCCAAACCACAGCTTTCCTGTGAGGGGCAGGTGACTCTTAATTGAAACTGTTCCTCTAACCCAGGCTTATTTGTTGAAAGAGAAACTAAAACATGTGAGCCATGCCATGTGGCAGGTGAAGGGCACTAAAGCTAAGCAGAAATCCTGGCTGAGTGCAAGTCTTCCATAAGTCATGCTTTCCCTGCACAGTTCCTTTCCCTTGGCCATTTTCCACCTCTGTAGTCTCTGCTTCACTCTGCAGAAGAATTCAAAGCACTGGTTGTCCTTCAAGCCAGAGAGTAGACCCCAGTGCAGACTCTCAGTAACTGGTCTCTCATAGAACAACAGAATCCTTCCTCTGAGGGTTCAGGCTCCTTCCTGTTCCCCTGAAGCACAAAGTCACCAGCATCCTAACCCACTGACCACCTATTCAGTCTGCAGTAAGCTACTTCCCAATAGATGCTTGCAAGCGGAAGGAGAAAAATCCTGGGAAATTCATCCTGTAGGCTTGGCTACTTCACAGAAGGAAATTTCCAGGGAAAATTAATTTCCTAGTCCTCTTCCTGTTAGTATAGCAGGATTCTTTCAGCAACAGGTTGTCACCAAAATGAAGGTGAATATTTTTGTAAGGTCCCTTTAGCTTGCTTTTCAATAATGGCTTCCACGCATTAAGTGGCTGGTCTCTGTAGCTCTCACACATACAAATCGTTTCTCACTATGTGTACATTTTACACAGTACAACTTAGAGAAAACAGGACTCTCTTCATCAGTTAGTCAATGTAAATGGCAGGACCTTAAATGTGCCTGAAAGATATCTGCATGAGTTGTTCTTGAAACCTCACAGCAGTGGCGATCCCACAGTCTTCTCAGGTGAGTTGAGTGTTCTTCTCCAGTGCTTAAATTTCCTTTGCATTACAATTTTTTTCTTAATGTCTAACCCAAATCCCTCTTGCTGTGACTCAAAGCTATTACTTCTTGTCCTATCCACATTGGGCTTGTCATACAGATTATTCTCTTTCTCTTACATATCTCTCAGCTGCTATAATTTCTCTGAGTCTTCTTTACTTTTAGGTAGAATAACTACAATACCCTCACCCTTCTTGTTTCCTGATCATTCTCATTGTCTTCTGACCTCTGCTCTCCAAATAATCCACATCTGTTTTTAAGGACAGTGGTCAAAAGTGGACACAGTATATCACTGGAAATGTCACTGGTTACAAGAAGAACTCAGATCATGATTTTGTTATTCCTTATTAAAAGGAACTTTTATTTGGTTTAATCCTCAGTGCTTCTACTCTTCTGTCTGTAAAGGGTTGCTACCTAATAGCAGTTAGATTTTTAACACACTGTTTAGGCAGTTCAGGAATGGCTTTTTAGCATTTTTAGCATTTTAAATGCTCTCCAAGCAGTTCTTGGAGAACTTGTAATCATTAGCATTCACAACACAACTGTAAAGAAGAGAAATATTATTGTCACCATTTTTCCAACGAGGAGGCTGCAAGTCTGCAAAGTGTGATTTACAAAGGTATATTTTCTCTTGTGCATTGTGAGAAAAAAAGGCATTGCTGGATTGTACAGGATTCTGCATTGCATTTGAATTCTCCTTCCACAAAACATGATTATTCAATGAGTGTGTTCATAGTGCAGATTTCCAAGCCAAGTCTCTCTTCTTAAGGGCTCTCAAAGGCGCTTAACTGTAAGCTCATATGATTAATATTTTGTTCATTTCTGCATTTTCCATTTAAGTACCTAAGTTTTGGTCTTTCATGTGCTCCAGAGTACTTTGCCAAATTCCTTTATCCCTCTTGGGACCTTTGGTCAAGGAGGAAGACAGGATGGCAGCTGGAGAAGATAGAACCAGAAAAGAACCTGAGGGAGAGGCTTCAACTCTGAGCAGAGATAAGCAGAAACATCCATCTCTAGATCCTACTCCTATGCAGAACATGGAATTTTTCCAAGTTTTCTTAATTTACAATATCCCTCTAATGTCAGTAAACACCTGAAACGCAATTAACTATGTGTCTTACTTCCCTCTTGTAACTGATACACCCAAAAATGTTGACAACCTGCTATTGCTGCTAGGTTCTTAATAGCTCAGGTGACAGAGGTATTCGTTCTGCATCAGAGGTTTCAAACTTCTGAAGGACACAAGTACAAATCATAACAGTTCTGTCTAATGTCATTCGTGCCATGCCTAATTTCTTTCTTCTTTTTCTTTGTATTAACTTAGTCCTCTTGTTTCTATGCATTATATGCATAAATATGCATTGTAAAATGTGACATGACATCAATTTCCAGCACTGCTAGTATTTTTGCACATGATGCAATCTGGTGTTCCAGTGGCATGTTCTCATGTGACATAAATTGAAATCACAATGGGTCATAATGCAGCACAACAGGTGCACCAAAATGTTTTTTAATGGTTTCTTTTATTTTTATTTTTTTTTACCTTTTTTTTTTTAAGTCAGGTCAGAATCAAGAACAATGTCAGACATTAAATTAGTTCTGCAGAGTAGCTGGAAAGAGAGGATCAGGGAAAGGATGTTTTTTGCTATTTGCAATGGGGATGCAAATGCAGTTGTACAGTGTAAACCTCACATTATATTTTTTTCTTTCATGTGCTGTGATAAAAGTAGTTTTCTTACCAGTATAACATGTTTCATTAATACAATGTTTAAATAATTAAATACAGCAACTCTAGAGGCGATGGCTAAGATAAAAGTTTGTAGGCAATCCATTATTGTGATCAGACAGCACTTCTTAAAACCCATGGAGATACAATTTAGTAATTTAACTTCTGAAGTCAGTTGTTTAATAAACTATTACATTTTAATATGGTTTTGTTCTTGTCAAAGGGAATGATTCATTTCCCTACTGTCAATTGTTCCAGCCGAAATTATTAGTGGTCCCAGGGCTGAGGGGGTGGTGGGCTCCTGTTTGAATATCACTACCGTGCTGTTCCCACTCTCCAGGCATTGCCAGTGTAGTGTTAACTGTGTGATCTTTACTGGCTATAATTATTTTGTAGGCAAAGTTACTGCCATCATTTGAGTCTTCAATATTGATATATTTCATTAGGTTTAATTCTGTTGGCAGAGAGTAAGATATTGGTTAAAGGGAGCATATAATTAGTTGTACTAGGATTAAATGTATAGCAGATAAACTGAACAGTACCTCTGCTGTTCTCTGAGTTTGTCATAGTTTTAAACAGATTTGTTTGTTGGAATTTCAATATAATCTTCTTGTTCATTTTTCTTTATTAAAAAAAAAAAAAAGGCTTTTATAAGGAATGTGTTCTCTAAAAAAATTTCTAAAGGTTGCATTTCTGCTTATTTGTCTCTCCTTTTCAATGAAGTTTTTAGTCATGTAATGTTGGGATGTAGGTTTAATATGGTCTATTGGGCTCTTTCTTTTGCAAGTTGCTGCCAACTGATAAAATACTGTTAGAAGCAGACTTGGTAACCAGTGAAATCACTCTGCATATGCCCATCCATTGCTGGTAGCAGTCGAGCAAGGGTGGTGGTGGACATTTCCATGCTACTTGTGTGCAGAACTGCCAAGGGAGTCAAGACCAGGCCAGCAGCATCTGCTGTGCCTTGAGCTGATCCCCGCGACTCACCTGCTGTGGATCCTGTCTCAGTGCAGTGGCAGGGCTGTGACGATTAGGGAGCAAGGGCCTTTCCGCAGGCATTTGCTTATCACTGGCCTTAGTGACACATCGGATTATTTGTGGCCAAGTCCTTTGCCACAGCACTTACAGTTCTGAGATAAAAAGCACGCACCAGAATCCCCACCGCCTCTCCAGCTGAGATGGAAATTGGCATTATTTGAAATTCAAGGAGTTTTTACTGTACACAGGAATAATCCAAATGTGGAACGGGATTTGTTATTAACTGTAAATCCTCTTTCCCCTAAGAAAACCAGAGTAAATGCAGGAAATAAGCTCCCATTTATATACCAGAGAGACAATGCTTCATTGTAACTTATATTTTAAAGTCACAAGTGAAAAGTAAATGGGAAGTGGGAGCAAATATCAAGGTATCAGTGGCATTGATCCTTCCACAGCGTAGTCAATAGAAATTTTTGTAGCTTACTTGCAACCTGTGAGAGAAAGCTTACATATAAAGAATATTTGATGGTTTGTTCTTTAGAGCATGTGCTATTCTGTGTCCAGGTCAAAAGCGGGGGGAAAGTCTTCACCTCTTTTTTTATTAGTTCTGCACATTTCTTATTAATTACTCTTTAAATGGAAATATTTTATGAATCTTTTAAATATTTCTTCAAACACACAGGAAAGAACATATCTTAAAATAATTCCAAGTGTGCATTTTCAGAAAGCCTGAAGTTTTTTGTTACTGCATGCTCATAGGGCAGGTAAGACTTAAAAAATTAGTTACAAACAGAATTTCATTATAAATGCTATAGAATTTTTTCTCAGTCCAGCTTGGCACCATTGTCATCAAATTTTCCCTCATAGAGGAGCCTTCCCAAAAACATTATTATTCTCCAATGATGATTTACAAAGTCTCAGGCAAATACTAACTTTTCTTCCTTGCATTTATTTCTTCTTTTTAAATTTTATCTAGGACAGCATGTGCCACAGCCTACCTGGGGTTCCACATGGCAAAAGCCATGCTGGCTCTCTCTGTATCCCTACAAAGAATTCATTGCAGACATAATGTGCCTTACCAAACCCACATAGCCATTCAAGGACTCTAAATGTTGTCCTCAGCATTGCCCATTCCACTCTTCTGTCATCTGTGTTCCAATGAATTTTGCTTTTCTTTGACAGACTTGGAATTTCAGCCTTACAGGATATTGTAGGCAGAATGCAATGTACAATTTTGGCTTCAGGCAAAGTGGTATCTTTTCTGTAAGAATTTGCACGAGTTACAGAACAACCTTCATCCCATATTGATATTATTTTCTCTCTCTCTTTCTTGGACACTGTCTCAAACTCTGACCTGGACAGAGATTTCCTTCCAATGCCTAAATTGCATACACTGGACTCATACTGAGTAAATCACACCGAGCATTTGTGTCCTAGGAATATTTGTCAATACCACCTCTATCTTGTTTGACATAGGTTTATTTTTCTTCCTGTTTCTGTGACTGCAAAACTGAGTGCATGCAACTTGTTGCATGCTGCAAAGAGTAAGAACCTATATTTATTTAAATATTATTATCTCAACATTTATTTGTTGTTATATGAGTTCTACAAAGATGTTTTCTGCATAGGAGAATATAAGTGCAGGAAAAAGCTAATTTGCTATTAATATACTAGTGTTAGTATAAATGTCTGCCAAATTAGATCTCCCTTTTTTCAAATTGACTTCGAATATATGCACACAAATTTTTACAAACTACTATATATCTTTTATGTGTAACACAGGAGGTATTAGGTCTGCATACAATAACAAAAGCTTCCTTGTTTTTCACAAAGTGGATGCATAAGAAACAATGGCATTCTCGATACCTACGCATCACTTTTAGCATGATGGTATCCTAGGCACTGGCATAATAGAGGCATCAGATAAAATAATAATACTCAAATGATGTTTGCAAAGTTGAGCTCGTAAATGTCAAAGGTGATTTGAAGTGGACAAGAGTGAGTCTTAACAAATCAAGTAGGGGCTGCTGGCAATTGTTTCTGTTCTCAGCTCTTATTGAAACTAATATTGGAAAAATTGAAAGAGTGATTGCCTTGGAGCCTTTGCAATGTCTTCACCAATCTGTTGCACATTTCCATAAAAAATGGAAATGAAAATGGCAGCTGACTTCTTTTGACCTCTCTCAATTTCACTGGAGCTCCTGTCAGAGGCCTGAAGAAGCAGTTTTTCAAGCAGGCCATTATCTTCCATAGCAAGTTAGTTGGCAGTTAAGTTCAAAAATATCAGTAAAATAATATGCGTACGCTTGGTCTTTCTGTATGCACTATGATGGGAGTGGTAGCAAACTGGCAAAAAAAAAAAAAAAAAAAGCCTCAACGTGAAAGAGGATGAACAAGAAGACTTACTTCAATGGATTTTTTTGTTGTTGCCATGTTAAATTCTTCTGCCCCTCTGTCCTCATGATCTGATTATCAGCATTATAGAAAGATAAGAATCTGCATGGAGTGCCTGAATTTTAGTCCTCCTTATCTTCCTGGCTTACTGGTTTCTACCATGATGGAAGCACGGACCAAAGACTCTTTTGTTCCTCTTTCCTTGCTAATTCATTCTCTTTCCATCTGGTATCTTTCCCGAGGTTCACCAAAGTGTCACTGCCTTCATTCCATAAAGTACTTGCAGAAATACCTCCTTCTAAGATTTGGAATCATGACTTTTTTCTTCTTAGAAACTTGCAATCCCACTAAAGTTTCTTTTCTTACAAAGACCAAAACATAATATCCATGTATATCAGAGGTGTGCTGGCACTTAGTTTCCCTCAACTTCATCTGTAACCAATGACAGGGACATTAATTTTCCTTGAAAATAGGTCAACCTATCTAGCATAGAATTTACTCTTAGGAATTGTGTTTCTCTTCTAGAGGGAGTTTTGAAGAGCTATTCTCCTAACCTTCACTTGTCTTTTGAGTACTTAAAATTAGGCAGGGAACTGGAGGTTCCATGACTTCGCGGAAGCCTTAAAACCCTTGCAACCCTATTTCATGCCCCAGATCACTCATTCTGTATGGGATTACTCAGCAAACACCTGACTGTGCCAAGTGAACAGCTTGGACCCTATTTCTCCCTCAACTGTTTTACATCAAGCTGATTCTTCCTATTTGAACCCCTTGTTGCTAGAAGATATCAAGACCCTATAGTCCTCTCCTCCCTCCTGCATCTTGCAGTATATACATCCTTTATACCCTCTCACATTAACTATGGGTTTCAGAGGTTCTCTCCCCACTGTTTGTGGCTATTACTCTGCCTGGGTTTCTGGTCCTAGCTTTTCCTGGCTACTGTTCAGTCACTAGTTTTCACTGTCTTCTTTCACAGAAGCCAAGATCTTCATACAGATAATAATGATTTCATCTGAGACAAGCATTTAAACGTTTTTTGAATAACCATGGCAGTCACACAAGGACTCTTCTTGACTTAGTTTCACAGCTACAAGTGCCCCAGTGCCCTTTTTCAGAATTTCATTTGCTTCTAAACCTAACCTTTCCTGCTGTGAAATTTAAAAAATTCTTATAATTGGTCTTTGGAATATCTTAACTAAAGAATTTGGCTGAAATTTCAAGGTTAGAATGCAGTTACTGAAAATAAGATTACTCTTGTAGTGATTTCTAGGTTATTTAATACCACATGTGATTGCTGTATTAGAAGCAGCTTCTTTAAAAAAAGCAGATGTGCAGTTTTTCAGCAACAAAAATATATTCTTGTTTCCTATTGTATGAGCAGAAAGAAACAATTCAGACTTTGGAGAATTCTTCTCACTTTTTTGGCTTCTTCCATTGTCAAGGTCCACTGTATTTAAATAAGGACAAAATTACTAGACAGACGAGAGTATCAGACTCATTTGGTTTCTACCAACAATCATAGGATAGTGCTAGGAAAGGAACTGTTTGAACAATAAAGACACTAAAGTAGCAGAATCAGAGAGAGTTATAGCTACTATTCTGAGACCCACTAGAGATAAGTTATTGACCAACCATGTTATAAAATTATAATGCCACAGCAGCAGCTCAAGCTTTCTGCAGAGCTATCGTAGTTTCCAGTGGAGTTAAAATGTGGTTGTCATTTTACAGCAAAATAGTCTCCTGTGACTGGTAATACATTAGGTGACATGCTGAAACTGAGTCAGACCATTTCTCTGAATCCTGATTTCAAAAAATTTGGTTTTCATGAAGGTGCAAAGTTTAAAAGTAAATAACTGTGGTTAAGTGTGCCAAGCTCAAAAGTTGACCTATTTTTTACCAGTTTTCCCCCATCGTGTAACTTTTCTCCAAATGATTCTTTTCTTTTTATTTCATTTGCTTTTACTTTGTTTTGTTGGACTTTAGAACACCTGTCCAAGTTCTAAGGGATAATATGACCAGAGTAAGTGTAGGTTCCAACTAACAGTATTCTCCCTTGCAACGATTTGGTGTGATGAATCCAGCTTGCAGATATCATTATTTCACTCACAGACACCCTTTTACTTCCATGAGGCTCTATTATTAGTCTCTGGTTTTCTATCTGTCCTTTCTAAACTCAGATAATTTTTTTTTCTTTACAATCCCTACAGTGATTCTGAAAACTACTCCATTCTGATCAGAGGTTCTCAGTAGTCAGAATGTGACTGTGGCACTACATTCTCATAAAGACGTGTCTGAACCTAAACCAAACCATGGTTTTTATTACTACAATATTTACATCACTGCATGATGTAATGCATAAATATTTCAAAATAAAATTTACTTTTTTTTCTGTATTTGTCAGTCCTTCATCTTCTACAAGAGTTAAATACCGGACTACCAGTGACATGCAGATCCCCTATAAAATTGTTCCTTGTTATTTGAGGTGAGAATCAGAATACAGACTGGTCCCTTTGCTTTTACATGATCCAGGTTTTTAATCTTAGTGTTTTGGTTTTCCCTCTAGAAATTTTTCTGCATTCACAGAGGAAGTCACAATATTTTTGTGTAAGTGCCTAACAGTGAGGATAAAGCAGGACTCTGTTAGGTCCTGCAGGCAGCTGGGCTGACCAAATTGCTTGCCTTCTAGGACAGCTCCTTTCTGTGCCTTTGCAGGTGCTGGCTAGTTAAAAATAGCATGGTTCACCTCTTGAACAGACATAGCGTTAGATTTCAAAATCCTCATCCTTAGTAGGAAACCAGAATAAAAGGGCATTGTGGCAGACAGCAGCATGGGAGGTAGGGCTGAGTGGCTGCAAAGTGAGCTTTCTCTGCAAAAGTATTAAGTGTGACCTACTGTCCTCTAACTCCATTTGCAAGGCTGTGGTCCAGCAGATTTGCAGTCTCCAGGGTCATAAATTCACACACAGAGACATTTTTTCTCCATCCCATCAGTTCCCCCTCTGTAAGAGTACCATTTCTGCGCTGTTCCTCTGTTGATACAAGGGAGGCGGCTGATGCTGAGTGGTAACAAATTGTGACAGTGTTCTGACCAAGGCATGACTCATTCACAAGCTTGTGAAAGGGTGAGCAGGCGGCATCCTGCCCGCCTCAGGGATGGGTAGCAACAATGCAGACCACTGTGGGGGATGACATAGGCCTCCCCTTCTGTCTGTTTGCAGGAGCCATTGCTTGCCTCAGATGCAGCTTTGAGTACTTTAAGCTGCAGCACTTTGTGGGCAACAGGCTCTTTTCCAAAATGCCTTTCTCACACACACATCTCATCTTTCTAGGCATGCCACCCTTCTTTTTCCTATTCTCAGAGTATTATTTTTCAGGGGTTCAGTGGAAGCACAACAATCCTCTCAATCCGACCTTTATGAAAGACTGAAAGAGGGTAAAAAAATACTTTTTGCTCTATTCTTTACAGTGCCTTTGTCATTTGTGAAAAAACCACACTCAGTGAGCCTTCTCACTCTTATCTTTGTTTTATTTTTAACTTTAGCAGTATCAAATCTTGATGCCACCCTCCTTTTCACAGAGACTGTTTAGGGAACTTTGCAACTGGCAGTATTCAGAGCTCTTTCTCAAAGGGCTGACTGAGCGTTTTTCTCCTGTGTTTGTCAAGAATTTAAGTCCTGTAAGTGTGTATGGGGGAAAAAAGTGAAAATTTAAAGAGTATGATTTAAATGTTCCACCCTCCTGTCATTAAACAGTTTCCAATCTTTTGTCTGTTTTGATGTCATAATCCTAGCAGTTCTCCAGACTCCTGGGGACTTATCTAGAGAAAACACAGAAATCAATACCTGAAAAACAAATGGGTTTGAAGGACAGAAAATAATTTTTTATGGTTTATTTATATGTTTAAAGAAGAGACAGCAAATAAGCACATTGTATACACACACATACACATATATATAATACTTTTAAGTTCCTCTATACCCTGCTGTCTTCAAATGGGCATGAAGAGGCAGTTTATGTATTCTAGTTAATAGCACAGACTGATTATCAGAATTCCAAGCCTTTTTTTTTTTTTTTTTTTTTTTTAAATGGAATTTATGTTTAAATGTTCCTGTACCTTTATTTATTTGAANATCTGTTTGGGGTTTTTTTTATTATTTGTTTCAGGTTTTTTCCTCACTTATGAATGTATATCTGGCATAATATCAAATGTTATGTAAAATTCCATAGATATGGATTGCATTTTCAACTTGCCAGTCATATCAACTTTAGGTATGACTTTTTTTCTCTTATAAACCCTTATTTTTAAAATATAGATATAAAATAACAATTAGAGTAATATGTCAATCAGTTGCCACTATTTCAACCTCCTGCTTTCCCTTAGAGCA
Organism: Grallaria varia; assembly: GCA_013396735.1. NCBI lineage: Eukaryota > Metazoa > Chordata > Aves > Passeriformes > Formicariidae > Grallaria > Grallaria varia. Next base: position 224,634 of record VWZG01008928.1, read on the forward strand.
ACTTATACATTACACTCTATTCATGCTGTGGAACTACCATGCCTAGAATGAATACAAAATAGGGATAAAAAGCTTTTTGTTTCAGGGCTCCACAAATGTGGAATCAGTTACCAGTTGATTTAAGAACAATTGAGAGCTTTTCCTGTTTTAAGATGGAACTGAAACAATACTTCCTGATGACTAGAAGTTGTTGTAATTGTTTTAATTGATGTTATTCTAGTGTTGTCTTGGTTTATTGTTTATTTATATGCACTTGTTTATCACAGGTCATGCTTGTATATGGGCTTTCGTCTCAATTTACATAGTCAGATAACAAATATATATGTATGTGTATCATCTATACTTGTTTATATTTGACAGCAAAACCATATGTATTCTACATTTATTTCTAGCCTTTATGTTTGTGTTATCGATTAAGACATCTGCACTGGATTTCATCTTGACTTTCAAGTTTTCAGGACAAACCAAACAAGTATGTAACTAATAATATCAGTCAAATTATTGTTTGGCTCCCAGAGCACAAATTAAGTTAAAGCATTGACTAAGCACATATTACTGTGCTTTATAAAGCAGTTCACTCTTTATTTGCAAAGTTTTACTCCTGCACTGTGTTGTCTTTTAGAAGCATTAGTATTCAAAAATTATTTCTATATCTCTAAAGGCAAACAATGTATTAAAAACAATGATAACATCACGTGTAGAGAAATCCAGTCTGGTGTCAAGTATTTATTATTGTAGCTGATAAAGTAATGGCATATTTAATTTACACTCTCTGTGAATGATAAATATCTATGTAAGTATTTGTGCCTGTCTTTACATACCTAGCACGTAAATTAACCAATATATATAAGAGGAATAGAGAGGAAGAGCAGTCATTATTTCATCTGTTTCATTTACAAACTCGAAAGTCACAATTGTGCAGCTGCGAAATGTGTTTCTCTCAAAGCTTCAAAACTGTGACATGTTAATTCATAAATAATTGCAATCACATGGTCTTCCTCAAGGGCATCAGCTCAATATTCCCAGTACAGTACACTCACCTGTAATAGAAGAGTGGACAAATGTGATTTTCATAAATCAGATAAATTGCTCAATAAATTCTAAACATCTTTCATCATTTTTAACAGAAAATTAGTTCAGTTAAGTAAGCAACAGTTTTTTAAATTTCAGTGGTCTTTAGAAATTGGCAAGTGAGGAAATAAAGGGCAAGAGTAAGTTATTTTTGCTTATGGAATCTGTCAGCTAAAGGTTTCACAGCCCTGGACCAAATAATGCTCTGACTTGCATCCCACGTTACCCATGGACGACCTTATGTCCAGATACTAAATACTTCCATTAAACAAGGAGACTTTTCTACTGTGACAGTCATATGATAACATTGCATGTGTCATTGTCTAAATGCAGCTGTTTGCAAAAATACAGACTCTTTCCCAAAAATGTTGTCTTTGATACTATGACTACAGAGTGAATAATACAGTATGAAAAGAACCTGAAGGAGCCGTTAGGGTCCATTGTGTCGATACAGCTGCTACACATGCATATTAAGTCCACAGTTAAAAGTGCTTGTGAAGCTTTTTCTGTTTGTTTTGTTTTGAAGTCCATTTTCAAGCATATTTCTTCCCTTTTCCTAGACAGAATACCTAAAGCACTGCAAGCTAGGCTTTGGACAAATTCCAATATAAATTGAAAGCCCTGTTAGTTATAAAAGAGTAATAGTTTCTTTTTTTTAAATCAGGTGAAATTTCGAAAAAAAAATCACAAAGATTTGGTACCAAAAAAATTATTTCCATTGGTTACTAAAAAAAGCCTCTTGTCTCATCTGAGAGCTGGTTGTCAGGCTCCAGTCAGCTTTGTATTTGGTCTCCTGAAAGTAGGAATTAGAGTGCAAACCTGACTGACCGTGACTGTAGGTATCACTGTTCAAACCACCACAAATTTCTCTTTGTAAGAGTAATGTTCAAATATCAGATTAATTCACTGTAGACATAAGTTTGTCATCCAAAATTCCATATTTCTAACAATTCATTTCCTAGAATACTTTGAATTTAGAGAGTCAATCTCATGAGTGTAGCATAAGTACAGCACCACAAATGAGAATGCCGAATTTAAACTGTTTAGTCTGTGAATTTATTGCTGGCACTGGAATGGTTGCTGGCAGAACGTGTCCATATAGGGGATTCGTTTAGTTACTTCATTTCCAGCCTATGTCATTAAGTAGTGGTTTGAGGACACTTAGTATTTCAATGCAGTAGACAACAAAAAGAAAAACATTCCCCCTCTGCCTTTCTATTTAATTGTGTATTGGTACCTCAGAATTTTGGTTTAAATACTAATCTGATTTGCATTCATACATGGGAATTGCTTAGAGTAATTGAAAAAGTTTGTCATTAATATAAACAGCCGGAGTCCTGGATTTTGATACTAGTCCTAATGCTCATTTTGCAGATGTCGATGCACAGTGCTTTTATCTTGAGTTTTAACAGCCCAAGCTACATAAAGGCTGTTGATCAAGAAGGTAGTATAGGGCTAGGGGTTCTGTGTTCCTGAAAGAAAGAAATTTACTTTAGCATTTGCCATGCTCCAATCAGAGAAAGTATAAGTTTAGTGTATAAAATGTGTTTTTACTAATTAATGGAAAGTATAAAGGTGAAAGTTCAAAAGGGCTTGTAGTGGGTTGACCCTGGCTGGTCTCCAGGCACCCGCCAAAGTTGTTCTCTCACTCTCCTTTGCAACTGGACAGAGGAGAGGAAATATAATGTAGGATTCATGAGCCGAGATAAGGACCAGGGGAGATCCCTCACTGTTCACCATCACAGACAAAACAGATTGAAAGTGGGGATATTTAATTAAATTTATTACTTAAAGAATCAGGCCAGGAGAATGAGAAGTAAAATAAAAACACCTTCCCCCAGCAATCCCTCCTTCCCAAGTTCTACCTTCTCCCCCACAGTGGCTCAGGGGGAACACGGAATGGGGGTTACGGTCAGTTCATCACAGATTGTTCCTACTGCTGCTCAGAGAGAGAACTCCTTCCCCTGCTCCCCATGGGGTCCCTCCCACAGGAGACTGTCCTTCATGAACTTCTCCAGCCTAAGTCCATCCCAAGGGCAACAGTTCTTCATAAACTGCTGCAACATGGGTCACTTTTCCATGGGGTGTGGTTCTTCTGGCACAGGCTGCTCCAGAGTCGGTCCCCCACAGGGCCACAGATCCTGCCAGGAAAACCCACTCCAGGGTGGGCTCCTCTATCCACAGGTCAGCAGGTTCCTGGCAGGACCCTGCTCCAGCAGGGCCTCCCACAGGGTCACAGCCTCCTACAGGCATTCACCTGCTCCAGTTTGGGCTCCTCCACAGGCTGCAGGTGGATCTCTGCACCCCCATGGTCCTTCATGGGCTGCAGGGGCACAGCTGCTCCACCATGGTCTCCACCATGGGCTGCAGGGGAAAATTCTGGCCCCTCCTTCTGCACTGACCTTGGCATCTGCAGAGTTGTTCACGTTCTCACTCTGCTCTTCTCTGGCTGCAATTTTCATCTGTGCAATAACTACTTTTTTCCTTCTTAAATATGTTATCACAGAGGTGTTCCTGTCATCCCTGATTGGCTCAGCCTTGGCCAGCGGTGGGTCTGTCCTGGAGCCGGCTGGCATTGGCTCTGCAGGACTTTGGGAAAGCTCCTGGCAGCTTCTCACAGAAGCCACTCCTGTAGCCCTCCTGCTACCAAAACATGGCCATGCAAACCCAATACAGGGTTTTAAAGACAAACCTTGCCCTTGCCTGCAGAATGCTGCAGAAAGGTGTTAGGCACAACCAGCCACTGCTTAGACCTAAGAGTCACCCTGTGTCTGGAAGATATGAATACCTAGTGCCCAGCTGACACCTAAATGCACACCAGTCACCAGCTGCTCTGAGGATGGAAATATGATCACATCTCTAAATGCTTCAGGTGATACATATCAGTAATAATTTAAGTCCAGGAAACATATTTCTGCATTTTCTCTTTCAGATGAAGACAGAGATTACACATAGGAGAAAAAAAAAAATTAATAATTATGATAAACCTCTCATTATACTGCACAGGGTCAGAGAATCAGAGTGCTATTTACCAGCAAACATACCCCACACAGGTCATTCAGCCCATTCTTTTTTTCTCCTTCTCTCATTGTATCAGGATTGATTTCATTAAACCCAAACCTTTGCTGATAGATCATTAAGACATTAAGTCTGGTCTTAAAATCCAGAAGTGGAGGTCATTCTGAAGAACTTCTTGATGGTTTGCTCCATGTCCTAACTGTTCCTGCAGTTGTAAAGTTTTTCCTAATGCTTAACTCTATTACCTATGTTGCAGAGTAAGTCCATTCCTTCTTGTTTTGTCCCCATTAACTAATGAGAACAATTGGTCCCTTTCCTCTGGGTAACACCTCTTTATGCAATTATCGAGAGTTCTTATGTCTCCCTTCTGGTTTCTCTTCCTTAGCCTGAACATATCGCAGCCTCTTAAGCTTTCCTCTTGGGCCATATTTTCAACATCTTTTATCATTTTTGATGTCCTTCTCTTAAATCCTTTTAATTTGTCTGTATCTTTTCAAAAATGTGGTAGCTCAAACTAGAAGTGGCTCTCTGAAAGAAGCTCAGCCAAATCAGATGGAGCAGAAAAACTGTCTTCCTTGTATTACACATGATGCTCCAATTAACACAACCTAGCATGGCATTTGTCTTTTCCGTGACAGCATTGTCTTTTTCGCTTGTTCAATATATTGTCCATTATTACTACTACTCCTTTTTCTGGAGTTTTCTGATCTAACTGGTTATATCTGTAACTTTGATCTTTCTATTCTAAAGTTGTTCCACCATATGCTTTAAGTTTCCATTCAGCCACATATGCTTCCCATCTTCATACTTATTTGTATGTGGCTTTGTGTTATCTGAATTTTTGTCTTAATGCCACCAATATCCCTTAGCCATTGGAGTAATTTTGCCATATCATCTGTAGAATAGACTTGTTCCAGTAACTGAATACACTCATTAGGAATGCCAAAGCCCCATCAGAAGCTTATCTCCACACCACCTCAACTATTGCTACTGTGTATGTAAGGATTAAAAAATTATATATATTTTTTTTATATATATATGTTATTTCCTTGGAAAAGGAATATTTCCTTGTACGTAGTTAATCAATAATCTATGAAAACAGCAAGGAGGCTAGAGTATAATTATTCAAAACACAATTTTTGTTATTTGCATGGATTTACAGTATTCTGTTGTGGTATGTCCTTTCACCTTAACTATAAAATCAAATATTCAGCAATATTCCAAAAACTAGAGTTTTTAAACCTCATTTCAGAAACGTGGACAGATGATGTTCCAGAACTGGGATATGCATGCGTCCGCAACATACCTGGGAGGCAGGCAGGAGGGAGCGCAGCTACTTTTGAATTCCAATCCAGTGACTTTGCAGGACTAGCAGACTTGCTGGCATAAAAGCCTTGAGACACTGTTTTGTCTTGGAACTACTACATTATCACTCGTCTGAAACCCAGATTTGGGGAGCTGCAGCTCAAGTTTCAAGGCTTTTCTTTCTTCAGTGGTAACTGTGGAAGATTTCAGAGCCCTAGAATGAACCAAGGAAATATTCTCCAAAGCAGATCTTTAATAAAGCAGTATTTGTCAAATTTGGGGGGAAACATTCAAGTTCAGCAAAATGATATTTTTCTCACAATAATTACTTTGTTTGGAGCCCTGTGCACACACTCACAAAGAAACATCTTCATTTATTTACAACCACCTGAATCTTTCCAGGTGTTTTCATGGTATCCTTGTGCAGAGGAGGGCTCAAAAATTCCCTTTACTCTTACTTACCTTTTATTTCTGTTGCTCTTTATCGTGCATGAAAGAACGTTCTTTGCTCTTACTGGACTAACAAAGATTTATAATGTTTATTCATTTCCTTTCCCCTCTTAACATGAACCGGAACAGTTTGTCTTTCTCAGGTTTCCAGAGGTTTGTCTACCTCCCTTGCTCAAATGCATTCCCAGGATCAGACAAGAGCGCATTGTGCCTGTGCACAACCCACCACAGGGCCTTGGGCAGACTGCCCAAACATGCCTGGCAGGGTCCTACCCCTCTACTTACATATTAATACCACCTAGAATGTCCCCTATGTTGGGGCTCATGGGATGTTGCATGTGATAAAGAAGCATGTTTTCTGCCCAGACACTTGTTGGGTTCAGAGGTGGGTCCACCCTGGGGGACAATCATGGGGCACCCCTGAGAGAAATAGTTATTCCTCTTCACAGAGGTGAAATGACATTGCCAGCATGGTCAGATCGAGGCACTTTAGACTGAGGAGTAAGACATCCAAAATATGAGATTTTACAATATATTAATAAATATATATCCTTACACATGTTAGTATTTATAATTATATACATTTGTAATAGGATAGGATTACAAGGAAAAGAGAACTCTTTTTATTTTTCTTTTTTATTTTTATTTTCTTTTCCTTTTTCTTTCTTTTTCTCCCCTCTCCCCTCCCCCCCCTCCAGCAACCCACCCCTTTTTTCTTTCTCTTTTTTTATTTTTTCAAAGGCAAAAAAGAGAAAACACAGTCTCTCTTGCTGTATTCTCACTCTGGAAGTACAAAGCAGCACTGAGATTTCTGTAAGAAAATGTTGATAACTCCATATTGTGGAAAGTCCACGTAAACAATGACTTTGAACAGGCCACATGCTGAGATAGTGACACTAGGTTGTGCAGCTATCCCCTCTAGCACAGCTGTAACTTATGCCAGCAATAAGGGCTTTCTGATGCTGTCTTATTCCCCAATTCAAAAAGCAAAAGAATTTTTATCAATAACAGTACTTTTAGATTAATATAGTTGCTTAAACATTAAAGCTTCTGCAACATAGCGTTTAACAACATAGTTAAAATTAAAACCATGAATAAACACTCCACCTCAGATGGACATTATGTTATAAGCCATTCATAGTACAGATCTGACCATTATCTTAGCACTGTCTATGCCAATAGCATTGCCTGTAGGAATAAAACGTTTGCTTGCACAGTGGCTATTTCAGATTCAATTCTCCCAAATGAGAGTGGGAGTGAAACTCAATGCACTGAGTCATGGTAAAGATCTTTTCAAGTCTGAGGTAAATATAACTCCCAGAATAAATTACTGTACACAACATTTTCTTTTGGGCCAGTTAGCCAGCTACCACTTTGCAATAAGCATTCAAGTGCTCTTATCTCCTATTCTAAAAGGCTTGCTTTTGACGTGCTCAAACATTAGCTGCTTGTTACAGGAAGACTTACTTTCTAGGAATACAAAGATTCAGTCTTTCATCAAACTATTTGTAGCGGTACATTTACTCTCCCTGAAAAAATTATTTCTGTTGATATAGTTCAACTACACTGAAGAAGAAGTTCAGTTCTGAGTAGATGGTCAGGATGACTGACTGCAAGCCAAGGCTTAAAAATTGCTAAATATTGCTGGTGTTAAGAGCACTGTAATTTCTCTATATATCTCACTTCCGACTCTTTAGCCATTTTCTTCCTCAAGAAAAACAGGAATTATGAACTATTTCAAGATGGTTTTTTCTTTTTAATTTCTTTTTTTTTTTTATCACCACCTTTTTACAATCTTCTATTTATCATAGAATTCTCCAGCAGCAAGGGAACCACAAAAAAATTTTGTTCCATGATGTGGGAAATAGTTTTCCAGAAACAGGACCTAGACAGAAATCTCTCTCATTTTATGAGCATACAAGAAAAGACTCTAAAACCTTATGTGAGTCTCTTCATTCTAAAACGTTTCCACTGACTGATTTTAGACAGCTAAAGATTTAAGGCTTTATTGGTGTCACTTTTGGAAGTTTCATTCTTAACATATTAGGACTGATGAATTAGGCATGGGACATTCCACAATATCCCAGCTGGGGGATTATGCAGCTGGACAAAATTATCCCTATTAGTTTGGGTTTTTAAATGATGATATATCTTTTGATAAACCTTCTTGTTATAGCTGAGTAGTAGAGACATTATAGGACATAAATAGAGACATAATAGGACAAAATAATTCCATGAAAATAATGTTTTAATTTTGAACAAATGTGCCTTTAGCCAGAATGTTTGTGAGACGTCTTGTGATTACTGCAAAATGGGAATAGAAAGTGGTGTTTGAATTCTGAAATAAGAAATATGACTTTGAGTTACTTCCACTCAGAGAAATACAACATGTGATGTGTTCTGTTCGAACTAACCAACATAACAATATTGAATGCCAAATTTTGAATATCAAACACTCACAGTGAAGTGTTCATAAATGATACACCTTCATTCGGGGAATAATTCTGAATAATAAATCTAAGAAAATCATAAACTGCTCTTGCCCAATTCACAAATAGAAAAAGGAGATGAGATTTGTCTAACAAATTATTTGGAGTAAATTATGCATCCAGCAGCTACCTGAATCCCTAATCTGTATTTTCTAAAATTTGTATGGGATGTCTCCTCTAAAGATTTTACAATATAATTACCTAGATCAGCCACTCCACAGCTGGATCCTCTATGGCAGCATCAGTGTGCTTATGTATTCCTGGATGAGACTGCTTTATACACCGTCTCCTTATGCCACTTCCATATTACCTTTCTAAGCAGATTTGTCACCTGTTCTGGGAGACACTGTGGCCTCCATTTCCTTCAGTGACCTAAAATAATTAAGAGCTAAATCTCCTGTCTTCAAGTACTTTTGCATATGCTTAAATTTATGCACACGAGTAATTTCATTGATTTTAGTGGATCTATTCATAGGAGTACATTTAAGAAAAGTTATTTGAAGTTTGGGGCTTGTAAGGGATTCGTCTTCTAAAGTTACAGGCTACATCCTACTGGATCAGTAAATTATTTGTTATTTCTCAGCATTGTCCGAAACATACACTGCTAACCAAAAGACCTATGAATTATTGATAATAAAAATCCTTAGTAAAATTAGCTGACTTTGCTTGCATTTAAAACATTATTGTCAGTTATATGTGTGTGTGATTTACATGCTAATCTATGAAATCAGAAAAAGACTCACATGTTCAGAGTCTTCTTTTGCTTTTCAAAGGTACTTTGGGTCAAACTCCAAAAAAACCCTCAGCACTTCATTGCAGTTTACAGAGATGCTTGGTAGTAAATTTGGCTCTGAGCATTGAGAAAAATTGTGTACTTTTTCAGCCACCTATGGAAGCGACATTGACACCAGGACAAGTATAAATGAGGATGGCTGCTTGTAACCTATACAGATGGCACTGGAGTGCAGCAGTCAGCTGGAGGAGACGATTTTTGGAAGGGGGAGTTGGAAGGAAAATCTAAATAGGTTAGCTGTTAAGAACAAGAAGCTTTTGATATAAGAAATATTAAAAGTGAGTTCCCGGATTTTATTCCTGACACACACCCAATTAATATATTTTCCAAAACCGAGGCACCGTATTTGCAGGATTTATTTAATATTAATGGAGGTATTAAAGGGGATAAACTACTATCAGTAAGATGCTTTTAATTTTTTTTTTCCACAGGTTTTGTTTAAAAAATACAGAAGCTGTTTCTGACCTAATTGATCAAAAATGTTTTTCTTCGGGAAACAGTGCAAAATATCTTCTTTTTAAGGCAAATGAATGTGGGGACTGGTGAGAGACACAAAGAAAGGTAATATATACTAGAAAAAGTGCCAGAATTTGAGCTGGAAATAAACCTCCAGCATAACATGCATTTTGATATTGCTGGTACAACCCTTCAGAACTTGTATTTCTTCATTTGGATGCATACAACTAGTTAAAAATATTTCTTAAAGTATTTTCTTCCTGCTACTTTTCCAAATTTGTTGGAAAGGGTATTCTTCAAAGTTGTCTTATGATTGCTCTTTAGAAATTTCCCCTTCCAGGAAACCTCACGTAAAAATCATCTTATTAATATAAAAACTTTACTAATGAAATGAAAAAATGTTCAGAATAAATGATTTCTTTTTATTAGAGATTTTTGGAGAAATGTCCAGGTATCTTATCCCAGATATATTCAAAAAATTTGTTTTTTCCCCAGCTGCAAAGTTCATCTGCTTTCTTACTATGATAATTACATACATATTTTTATCACCAGACAAATTACTAGAAAAGACTAAGCTTACTGTAAGAGAATAATTATCACCTATCTGTTAAAGTATTGAATTTGAAGACATTTTTAAATAATTTAAAAATACACAAAAATCACTACAATGTTTTCTTACTGTACACAGATATGTATGTTCCATAAATGGAAGAATTGTCTTTAATACACTTAAATTTGGATTTTTAAAAAACACTAACTCTTTACACATCGTCTCCTGATTCTTTAGATGAAGTACTGAACAGAGCACACTCCTCCCAACAGGTTGACTTTTTCCCTGTGATCTAACCTTACTTTCCTCTCTTTTCTTCTTTTTTAATAACTGCATGGACACCATTTATCAGATACAAGAGGAATACCTTACATAAGGACACATAACCCAGGACTCGTTTTAATATTCATGAGGTTGTTGGCGTTATTAAAGAAATGCAAGTAGGTAGTGAACACTGGATTGCATTCCTCCCTATATATCCTTTTTCTGGCTGTTAAAGTGAAGTATTACCAATGCAGTTTTAGCTGCTCCTTCTTTGGAATCCAACTCCTTGTAGTACACGCTGTAGATTCTCCAGCGTGCACACCTACATTAACAACCACAACTATTTATAGTCGCTACCAGGGTCCTAAAGACATGAAAATTCCCAGACCCAGCGTGTTAGCTTTGAACTCACTGGCAGAAACAAAAAAATTGAGAAACTTCTCCCCTCAAGTTCATTTCCACATCAGATTTTTTTCTCAGAAGTCACTAGGAAAGGCCAGATTCAAAAACTATGAGGTAAAAAGGAACCTCTTGTTACTGTTTTATTCTGGACAAATCTTGACATTTTCCCATTGTATTTCCCTACAAAACAAGAGATCATTTCAGGAAAAAAAAATACAATTACTACATGAAAGGAAACAACATTCAAATGTTGTTAATTAAACGAGGGAGTGGATGTCAATGTTAATGTGTAGGTACATAAAAAGAACCTTATTTTGCAGATGTATGACAGGGCTCCCTGAAGAACACAAGTTTTTCTATATTAATTCCATGGTAGTTGAAAGCTACATAATCAAAAACACCTTCTAAGTTTGGCAGAAATATAACATTGGCTGTTTAAAATAAAAGGACTGTATGGAAAGTTCAGCTTTGTTTTGGTTTTGGTTTTGGTTTTTTTTTTGATTCCCCTAGGGTCACTGTGGTGAAGGAAATATTTTCATCCAGGCCTCAGGAAACAGTGGTCTGGCGAGTGACTGCGGTGGGACGGTTGGTTACGTGAACAGTGTTCACTCACGGCAAGGCTTGCCATCACTTATGTCTGCCCCAAACTCCCGGACTAACAGAACTATTGTCAATACCCACCCGGACATATCCAGTGAGGAAGGACTGTGGAAGTTACTGCCCTGAAATAACCCTTCAGACTCAAGTGAGGTGAGTCAGAAATATGCAAGATATTGGTGGGGATAAGCAGAACCCGCAGAACCCTACTGAGTTCAAAGCAAAAACTCCATGAGAGGCCATTGCATACCTCACTTATATAAATGGACTAAAGTGACAAGGAACACAGAATGTTTTCTGATGGCGTCTTTGTGCTTTTCAGGTGAATACTTACAGCAGAGGCAGTGTGGCATCCCGAAGTCAGGAAAAATCCAGCAGATTTTCTGAAAGTGTTTTACAAATTTTCACTCCTTTTTTTCAGGGCTCTAAAGGTATTTCTCGCTTGCCTTTTCTGATACAAGGAAGTCCATTTCCTATTTCAGACCTGAAAATTGCTGCACATAAATCTGTAGGTCTATCTGGGTTCTTCTACAGTAGTTCTGCCCTTTCTAAACACCTTACAAACCGGTTGCCTTTTTCTTGGCTTATTCAGAAAATGTGCAATGAAACTGTTGAAATCAGCAGTCAGGCTTAGAGTACACACAGTTCCTTAATTCCCAAAGGATCTTCTATGTATGAAGTTCACTTATAATGTCCTTTACACTCTCTTTGATAACAATTCAAATACATGCAGGCAAGTATCTTTCTGTTTTCTCTTTCTCTTCTATACTGATGGATTTCATTTAGAAAATACTTTTTGAGGCTTTTATAGTTCAGCTTTTCTTTTCTTTGTGTATTCCATTTTTTAGATATTTCCCATCATGTTGCAGTTTAATTTTTTCTGCAGTTCAATTTTTTTATTAGACATTTTTCTACAAGAAACTCCTAGCTTCCAAGCTTAATCAACATTACTCTATCTTCCTCCTTATGCATCATAAAATATGACAAATTGCACACTATTTTCTCTTCCTTTTGGTGGCTGTCCTCTATCTTTACTTACAGATGTAGCCTTTTTTTCATTTTCGATTAACTTTGCTAGGTATCAGCACTCATCTCTTAGATAAGTCATATGTATTTGGAAATACTATGGGAATCTCAGAGGAAAACCCTGTTGCTGGTCAGCAATAAACATTTTTTGGGAGTGTGAGGGGCATGGAGAGAGGGGAGAAATACAGTTATAAGATTACTGCTGATACTAGGCATAATTTTTGCAACTGGCTAATACAATGAGTTATTAATTCCATACAAAACCACTTAAAAACAATATAGTGCATTAAGAACAGATGATTAAAGAGATTATATTCTGGTTTACCTCTTTATTTGCCAAACCAAGGCTTCCCGCTAAAAAAGAACTAGTGTGTGGCAAATTGCCTGGTTTTCACCATGTGATGTCTAGATGGTGGTATGGGGAGCTGAGCTTTCACTGTAGTCATGACTGATTAACAGCAATTTTGGTAGCACTAATGGTAGACCAGCCAGAGTCTTAGAATTGGATTTTTTTTTACATTCACTTTGATTCAGACTTCATTTTGCTTTCTTCAATTATTTCAGGCAAAACAACTCAGTAGTATCCAACAATGAGTCTGGAGGGATAATCTTGGTTTTTATACACTGAAAAAATTCTGGCAGTCTTTCCTTTGAAGTACTTCAGTCTTCTGTGGCTGACAGCAAAGGCTTGAAATTTTAAAGGGATTCATAACATTGATATAAATCCAAGTCCATTCTAAGTTGGACAAGTGAGAAGGTTTCAGGAAAGCCTTTTCAACAGAGGCTTCAGACTATCACAGACTCATGTAGGTTGAAAGGGTCTTCGGAAGGTCTCTAGTCCAACCTTCTGCTAAGAATAAGTCAACACTGAATTCAGAAGCCAGGTTGTCAGATCTTGAAAACCTCTAAGGGCAGATTCCACAGCCTCTTCTGGGCAACCTACTCTAGTGTTTTATTTTCTTCACAGTTTAAAATGTACTTTATATCCAGTCAGAACCTCCTCCATTCCTGTTTAAGTCTATTATCTCTTTTCTCTTGCCCTGCACCTCAGTGATAGACATCTCTGCCATCTTAGTAGCCTACTGATAAGTGTTGAAAGGTGGCTCCAAGGTGTCCCTGAAACCACCTTTTCAGGCCACAGACATTCTTTATAGGAAATGTTCTGTAGTCCCTGGATTATACTTATTTAATTATTTGTGTCTTGCTTGCATTGGATTCCCAAAACCAAATACAGTATATGGATGTGGGCAAGTATAGGAGAATAATCATCTCCTCAACACACCATTAACACAATACAGAACCATAGAAGGGCCCCGGCTGGAAGGGTCCAACCATTCATTTTGCTAATATAGCCCAAGAGGAAGAGGCTATTTGCTTTCATGACTACCAAGGCACATGAACTGCTGGTTCATGTTTAGGTTACTTCCCCCCAGATCCTTAACAAAGCTGCTCTCCAGACAGCCAGTCCCAAACTGGCAGGGAGCTAGTCCTCATGCACACACACAAACACACAAGCATACACACACATCCTACTGAACAATGAATTGGGATGGGTATTTAGGAAGCTCTTACACTCCGAGGTAGGGAGTCAGGCAATGGGCATAACTAGTAAAACCAGCACAGAAAAGGCATGCAAGTAAATCAGATGGGGATCTTCATGGCTACAACAAAGGTCATGACAGTTTAAGGGTGTCTAAGCCCAACTAAAAATTCTGAGATGAGGTTGTTACAGTGAAAAGTGAATTCACAAAGGATTTCATAACAGTGAGTGAAAATGGAGTGAAGTTAAAAGACCACCTATGGGGAAGACATTGAATTGAGAGGGCTGTGGCAACTTGGAAGTAAGAGAGGGCATGAAGATTTGGGTGACATCTGTAAAAAAAATAATACATGAATACATCATCAAATGCAAAACATTATTAAAAGGCAATTTTTTTTTTTTTGTAATTCTTGGCTATGTCATTAGAGCTTTTGGTTGTGTATAATGTGTATCATTAAAATCTACTTTTTATTTGCATCATTATAAGTGGATGACTTTAAATTCCAAATAAAACTAAGAATAGCTTATTTCTCCACCTTGGCTTTATTGACAAATAATGCAATATAGCAGAACTTCCTGAAGGAAACTCAAAACCTCAGAGGCTTTTCAGTCTTTGGTCTACTTTTTAAAACTGAGATTTTCTTTTAAAGGAAACACTGAAATTAAGTTTTCTACCTTTCAATTCCCTCAAGCTGGAATCAGGAGTCATAATCTCTGGCTTCTTGAAAAGCAAAATTTGTTTAGACCATTCACAAAGGTTACTATTTTATGCACACGAGTAAAGCAGTTTCTGTAAGCTGAACGTGATGTTATCTCTAGAAATGTTATGCATAAGATTTATCTTCAAAGATATTTCTGAACGTAACTTATGCATAACTTCGCACTCAAATTTGATTTGATAACTTGTCAAACATACCCAATTTGTTTGTGTTTTTGTGTGTTCTTCTCCATATTGGGAAGTACTTTTTGCTAACTACACATTGGTAAAACAAGAAAAAAAGTTTAAAACATTGGTAAAAAAGTTTATTAGCACCATCCACAGTTCTGTGACAAGAGAGAAAACAAAAGGCTGAGAGAGGAAGCAAGAGAAAAGAAGG
>VWZG01008928.1:243641-257954 GCA_013396735.1 Grallaria varia
AACAACAAAAAAAAAAAAAAAAAAAAAAAAAAAAAAATGGTGTAAGCACTGAGGTAAAGGAATTCTGTACTGAATAACTTCTGAAGTTCCACCACATTTTCTAAGCATCTAGATACATATTTGGTTATTAAGACTATATAAAAATGCTCTTTAAAATGTTATTTTTCTATATGCTGAAATATAAATAAAAATTAATAAAAAGAAAAAGACTGTTCATATTTACCTGAAATGAAATATATCATTTAACAAAGAACAAAAAAATCAGTTATTCATACAACACACACACACATAAATAATTTTAATTTTCCATATTTGAACCAGAAATATTTATTAAAAAGTTTACACTTTCAGCATCATAATGAAAAGTTTTACCACCTCAACTTTCTGAAATTTCTGCAGTATAAGTAGATTGTTTTCTTTGAGCAAAAAATTAAAATGCTATCTTGTTTATAGATGTGTTTGGCATATATTTTTATTTGGTTCCTCCAGCTGCTTATATTAATTTTCTGCATTTTATTGGTTCAGCAGGGATATATATAGCTTAGGTCCATATTGCATTTGTCAACACAAAGTTTTCAATTAATAATGTCATTTTAGATGATTCACCTACTCTTCAACCAAAGACGGTACCTACACTACCTATGAGATGGAGCCCTCTATGTTTGTGCAGTGCATTGGTCTAACAGAATGAGGTCCCAGTGCCCCTGTGTTCAAGAACAGCAAACTTCATCTTCAAATCTATTGTGCAACCAAGGTTTCAATAATAGTGTTTTCTGTCTTTTGCTCTTGCTTTTGGGATCAGAAAGATTTCCCAGAAGGTCGTGTTTATTACCTTCTTCACAACTGTTGTACCACCATTTCATCTGCTATTCCATTTTATTCTAGTGAATACAGCATAAGTATAAAGATTTACTGACTGAGTTCAAAAAGCTCCCCAATCTTTGCATGGTTAACTTGTGGTTTGCTCTTCAGCAAAACAACTGCAAAATGTTTGCAGCTGATCTGAGCCAATATACAGCAGTGCTTCTGGCCTGTGTCTATGCCATTAATTAGAAGGGCTTCAGGAAGCAATCTTTTTCCCAGAGTCCATTGGTACCAGTTGGTGAGGTATATACTGATTATGACTTTTCCTTTTTTGAGGGGCATATTTTGTCTTTGAATCACTTTCATTCATATTCTGCAACAACTGAGCAGTGTAGATCTTCAACACTTCAACAATATTTTCATGGCCACAAAACCCCATGCACACTGTGCCTAACAATTAGCACACATACACTAACAATTCATCAAAGCAAGTCAACATGCCTAAAAGCTTAGTATTTATTTAGCTCTCTAATCTCCTTTTTTACAGGGTGTTAATTTAGACTACTCATAATTCATACCATAAATGCCTCTGCTGAACCAACTTCCTATTATTTGATAACCTATGAATTAGACTCTCTAACACCCTCTTTTACCTAGGGTCAGGCTTTTGCCGGAATTGTCATTACTGAGCTCCACTGCTTCAGTGGCAGGAGAAGTCTTTACACAGAGAAACCTGATAGGATTCATCTTCTGATTATCCTGAAAATGGGAGGCTTCCAGTTGGAACCTAGTCAAAGGCACAAGTATTTAAGCCACTGCATTAGTTGCTGAGATGCTCTCCTAGAGTAGGAGGAAGCATCCTCTGTAGTCGATGACTCTGGGAGCCCAGCTGAAGAAATGAGCCCAGCATTACCACCCAGCACTGCCCCATGGAGATTTCCTCAGCTACCTGGGATCCACCCAGTCCATGTGCCTGAAGTTAGAGATTGTGAATGGTTTCCATTTTGGGGGGAAAACAAACTAAAATGCAAAACAAAATGACAGCTAACATGCAGTTCAAAGACCTTTTATCCTGGAATGGCTACACTTTCAGACACTGACAACTTCCTCTGAATCATGTGGTACTATAGACCCAGACAGAAAAGTGGACTAGATAATATTGACAATCAGTACCTATTCAAATGTCCATTTTAGCTGAAATAAATACTGCACGTACCAAAGAACAATATTTAGGATAGAATATCTCACCTGTCTCTTGTTATGTAATGTAATAGACATAAATGCATATACTTAAATAAATAAAATTATTTTATTCCACCTTGCTTTTAATAACATTTATCACAAAAAGCTACTCAGTGCAGTCCAGTACTGTGTTAGGAAAAGGAGAGGAGCACTTATTCTTTCGCATTAGTTAATGTGTCAAAAGCTTTTTATCTCAAAGATATTAAATGTTAGGAACAGTGTGTTTCAACTTCTGAATTGTCATACATCAAAGATTTTAGAGGACTTCTTTTTTAAATTGACAGTTGTCATTTAATATACAGTATGATCCAAAGCATATTATTTCTGAATGTTACCAAGGAGATTTCATTGGCTTTTGTGACATTTCCAATCTTTGGTATAATTGGCTAACAGCTTTTTTAACCTAATGTATTTTAAGAAATATTGTACCTGGTGGTCTGGGGCATCACATCTACTGTTTTCTCTTTTCTTTGTTGTCCAAAAATGTTACCGTAATGATAAAAAGTGACATTATTTTAAAAGATAAGAAACACCAAAATTATTTTCTGTCTGACCTTTACAGTTACCAGAACAAGCGGCTTCGGTTAGCAAAATAGTTCAAGCTTTTTATCGCAAAGGATATTTGGCAGTCTTCCATAAGACAAAAAATATACATGTAGTTCTTGTCAGGGAAGTCATTAAGCCCTCTATCCTTCTGCCAGGCTAACATTTTAACAAAAATAAAATGCTGCGTATTTTAAGATAGAGGAAGAAGTTGACTGTGAGAGGCAGGATATTTCACATAGCGCTCTTTATGAGTGCACTAATATAGTTTTATGTCTTTGACTGCACCACTTTGAAGCAAATACATTGGGTTTACCCAAGAGTTCACGGAGACTTTGGTGACCTTCATTTCCCAGCTGCACATTTGTGCATTCAGAGTTTTCTTCTTCACCCCGGTCTGTTGTGTTATTAGAATGATGCTCCTTCTTCAGAGGAGGCTGGGAGGTAAGACAGATAAATGACTGAAGGGCTCCGTGTGGCTAAATTTCTAAATTTATGCCTTTTTAAGTAATTATGGCTATTTCTCATCCCTGCTGGGTTTTTGCCAGGTAAAGGCTTACGAATCAATTCTTAACTCCACTCCATACCTCTCATTGTTGATTT
The DNA here is from genome assembly GCA_013396735.1 of Grallaria varia. Classification (NCBI taxonomy): domain Eukaryota; kingdom Metazoa; phylum Chordata; class Aves; order Passeriformes; family Formicariidae; genus Grallaria; species Grallaria varia. The sequence goes on from VWZG01008928.1 coordinate 246,834, forward strand.
TACAGTTTACCACAGAACTGGAGAGGTGGAAGTGTGTGAGATCTCAAAGACTCCTTTTAACCACTGTCGTTGTTGTTTCTCTGGTTCTTCAGTCCAAATGAGGATGATACAAGTCTTGCTTTCAGCTCACATGGCAAAGATATGACATTGTTGTCACTGATGCTTAAGAAAAACTGTATGAGTCATGTTACAATAGCAACAAAAGTTAGAACAAAGCCCTCTTTCTTGTTGAAAGAGTTTGCTGGTTTACTGTCTTTTGCTCAGCTGGTCATACTAAGCATAGCCTGCAAGTGGATGAAATACATTTTAGGTGCAAATAAAGCAAAAATACTATTTAAAAACATAAGATTCCTTTAGGAAAATAATTGGAGGCAGCTATAGTCATTAACTCTGGAATATGCAATTCTTCCCACGATTCTTAATATAAATTGAACACAGTTGCACACCACGGTATTAAAGAATCTATGAGTTAAGAATCTTCCTTCTCCAAAGACAAGTGGACTAAAACCTGAAAAATTACAGTATATGCAAATGAACATAAAGGACTCACTTTACTGACCATTTCTTTGTGTTTGGGGGATAGATTTCTGCATGGCATAATATTTCCACTTGCATTGGTTTCCTGGCATGAAAATGTTTATTGCACTCATTAGCTAAGAGGATGTCGGCACTGGTCCAATGAACACAGATCTGCCTTCTGATTTCAGCCGTTAAATTGCAATGGGATTCATAGGCTTAACATTGTGGGTGTGAGAATAATAAAATGGAACTCCATCTTTTGCCCAGTTACCATGGATGCAGTTAAAGGTCATAGTGGCAGCTGCTAACTAGTTGCCTTTTTAGCTGTATTTCCCCTCCTGCTACATGTTTTTGTGTACCTTGGTTTCTGCAAGTCTGCCTTAGAACAATTCCGCTTCCTTAACTCTGTGTATGAATGTCCTCCTCAACATGACGGGTGCATTCCCCAAATACAGTTCTTATGGGCATCCCTTTATTGAATTGTTTGTGATTTAATGTAAAATGAATGCAAAGACCTTAGGGGTGGAAAAGAAAAAGAAAAAAAAAAAAGAAGAAAAAAAAAAACTACCTACCAAACAAAAAAACCCCAACCAACAGAAATATGGCCTGCTCAGCACCCTGAATTTTTTCTATTTTCTACATTCTGTTCCACATTCCTAACTTGGGGGGGGGGCAGGGGGAAAGAAAGAAAGAAGAGAGCCCTGTATATAGTGAATTCCCACCCCTGTTTAAAACTCATAATGGGTTCAGGCGCTGAGGTAATCACAATGTGGAACATCAACTACTACTTCTCCATTCGGCCTAAAGTCCTAGGAGTTAATTCCCTGTACTGCATGAAGTGTCAGAGTAATTACTGCTGATCAGCCCTATTTCTCAACATTCTGTCCTGCTTTGAGAGGCACCCTGTTTATTGATGCACCGCCACCTCATCACAGTGCTTTCATTCAGGCAAGCTGCTTAATCGAAAGGGCTTGGACAATGCAGGTTTTTCAAAGAGAAGAAGTGGAAAAAAAATTAAAAGTAACCAAGTAAAATGAAGTGAATGGTAAAGAAACCTGAAAGCTATACAAAATATTTTCTTATGTCAACACTTCATTTCAATAGATTTTAAAACTCTTACTCATTCCCAAAAGAAGGTACTGTGAGTCTTTTCTGTGGTGACTCAACTATGTGATCACATCTTTTTGAAGATATTTAAGAACACTGAGCTGGAAGCCCTTCTTGAGGAATGTTTATCGGTTTTGTTCTGTTTATCTACAGGCAATGACTGTGTCAGCTTTATGAACCACAATGCAAAGAAACTTTTTTTAAAGTTTTTGCCTCTCTGTTTTAAAGACACATTTATACTACTTGTCATTTCACGGAAATAAAGTATTACTTGAGCCAAGTATTTTGGTTCTCTTTGGCAGGATGCCCCTTTATTCATTTTTATTTCAAACACAATATGAAACTTTTAATTTTAATATGATATATAAGGATGATGGCTTATATATAAAGCCTCCACTGTGACTAATTCATGCTCCTCCTCTCCTTGCAATTTTATAAATTTTAGAGGGCAGCAGAAAGTTTCACAGCATTCATTTCAACTTAAATTCTATCAGGCTTTGTGTGTTTGTTAGAGAGAGAAAATAGATAGATTCATTTGGCCTAACACTTTAATTTAGAACTTGATGTTTTCCTTGATTAAGTTGCTTTTGGGCACTTGTAGATGTGTGGCTACTCAGACTGAAGTAAATTTTTTGTTGAATTGGTTTTGCCTGTATGAGCAATATATGTTGCCACGTGGAAGAGGAAACAATCAGGTAATGACAAACATAAATGTAAACAAACCTGTTATCTAACTGTTTGCTGAGAGTCTTCTAAAGACGTCACACCCCTCAGCAGCATTGCTTCATTAAAAAATAATGTTTCATAAGTTGTTCAGCAGTGTTGTTGCAAATATCAGAATAAGACTGCTACAACTATTACAGTGTCCCGTTTTACTGTTTCCTCCACCATACTTTAAATCAGAGAATTTCTTCTTGTGACTTGTTTACTGTTGATATTTTCTGGCTGATTGGATAGGAATGACATTTTGACAATTTACTGTAGCAGTAAGCACTGTACAAACAAAAGGTGCTGATGAAAACTCAGAACCCATTATTATGTAAATTATGGCTGACTAACACAGATTCCATCTCCCAGTCACCATCATTGAGACCAGTTTTACTCAATGATAATAATTTTCATGATTGCAGTCTTCAGAGAGATCAGAAATATGCTCTAGCTGTTGCATTTATCTACAGCGGGTACTTGACCCTTAATTAAATTCTGAAACTTTTTTATATAATAAGGTAAAATACAGCTGACACTTCTATTCAAACAAAGAGCATCAAACATAGATCTACCAAATAAGATAAAGGTATTTCAGACTTACCTTGTTGTAATGCTAGCAAACATGAAGACTACAACATCCTTTGAAAGAGAGCTTTAAGTTTAAATTACGAAAAAAGGAAAGCATTCTGTTGGGCAATTTAAATGTTGCACTTCAGTGCTGTGTCTGCTGAACGCTGGGCTTGCTCTGCAGAATGGTCTTGAACTTTACATTAAAATATGCAGGGCAGAAAAAAAAAAATGAATGAGCTTTGAATATATAGATCATGTTTGCACCTATATGTTATTGCAGTCAAAAGTGCAAAAAGATTATAAGGTAAAATAATGTGCTAGTTTATGTTCATCACGCAGTACTCTCCCAAATCTTGAAAATTGTGCTTTGTAAAACTATTCCTCCTAAAAACAAATTGGAGGCGACTCAAGGTGCTGCACTACTGAGCTAGTGTTCTGCTGCTAACAGAAACAAAAATGATTAAACATTGTACAAACAAGTAATTTTGCATTTGTTTATGTATATATGTTTCAAAAACAAGACTGAGGGAAAGGGATACACTGTAGAGAAAAAGGAAATAGCACTTTTCTTTTAATATTTACATTTTTTAAGACAGCTCTATAAGCTTTTGGTATTTCTTTACCCTCTCTCCTCCCCATCCCAATTTTCCCCTCTCCTCCCTGCTCTTCTCACCAGTTTTTCAAATGAGAAAATGGCCAGTCCAGGTAAGCAGTAACAGTCAAGCTAAAAAGGTAGGGTATTACAAAAATAGAGATACAGTATTTCTTTAGACATAACACTTTGCTAAACTGTCAGCTCATAGAGCCAATGAGCTAAGAAAAGTAATTACTTAAGTGGATTTCATGAAGAGTAGAAAGATGATTGTGCCACATTAAATAACAATTGTATCCTTAATGATGTGTTGGACTATAATACAAACATCCTTCTGCCATTATATGCAGTACAATATACCTTTCTAATTACTCTGGTGGCTTCCTCTTCCTTTATTAAGATGCTGTGCTTTCAGAGACTATGTGAGCATTATATGAGCTTTTTGTTAAAAAAAAACAGAAAACTACAGTGAGTGCAGCTGCATGGTCATTGATAAATTGGTTACAAATTACTGATACAATGTATATAAATGGAATAATTGTTTTATTTCTTTTCTTTCCTTCATGAAATATAATTTTTCTCAGATGAGATGTAATGAAATCCAAAAAAATTACTTCTCTACATTTTTTGTCATTCCTAGATATGTAAAGAGTATAGTAATGTAAGTCCAGATAATTAATAAGGTAGATTCAAGACACCATGGCAAACTTATGAAACAAAGCTAGAATGGAGTAGATAATTTGGTGTTATTAATTTCAGTGATTTCTTGCTTATAGCCTGTGAACCCTTGGGGATCCTTGGGCTTCCTTGTCAGTGGTCCCTGGTAAAGCTGGTTTATTATCTGCAAGCTTAAATATATTACATGGGTATTCCTCTCTCCACTAAAAATATTCTTAGATTGTCTGTAAATTCAAAAATGTTGAAAATCACTTCTCCATTTCATTGCTTATATTCCGATCCCTTAGAGATGGAAACCCTACACTCCGTAGCACAGCCTTCTATAAATCAGTATGGTTTCTATGATTCCTAGAGTTACTTTTGTGCTCTGTCTGACCACTCATAAGACTTGATTTCATAACATCCTGTCAGCACACAGAATATTTGGACTCAGTTAGAGCTTGCACACGTTAATAGTCCCACTGAGGAAAAAGGAAACATCTTTTATGTGGAAATTCTTCCAAATGTATAAAGGGAATGAAGAACTCGGGGGGGGAGAAAAAAAAACCCAATATAAAATGGCAATTCTGGATTCTCTGTCAGAACCTCACTTAACTCCTACACTAGAATTTATGGTACAAAACCAAACTTGAATAAGTGAACAAAATAAAACCTGCAAAATATTATTCTTCTCTGTTGTCTCTCAGTAGAGATACACTCTTTTAACTTGTGTTCTTATCCTACCAATTAATAGTATTAATAAGAATAATCTTATAAACAGTTCAGTCTATGTTTCACCACAGTCCCAAATTAGGTAGGCAGCTGGGAATTTTATCAGTAAAATCGATACATTATTTTCAAAGTTCCTTACCACCATTGGGTGACCTGAAGTTATCTTAGATGAGAGAGAACAATATTCTGGTTTTGAAAATCAGATTTTTGAAATATAGCAATAACAGGAAAAATACATCATAGCATGACCAAACTACTTTGGTGAGTGGTGAAAAACTTTGTCTCACCCCTTATGAAAAACTAGGACACATTATACAGGTAGTTTCACATCTGACTGTTCACATGTTGTCAAAACAAGACAAGACAATGTCCATAATTCGAAATAAAATCCATCTATAAAATTCATCTGCAATTACCATAATCCCTATCCTACTAGCAGCTCAGCAAGTATGTATTTTCTCTTTAGTCCCAAGTTCTTACTGATGCAGTAAAAGCTCTGTGCTTGAATCGTGTGCTAGGCAGAATTATGGGAGTCTTTATAAACTCCCAGCTGCACTGCTTGGTTAGCTCAATTCAAGATTAGTAAATGGGCCTTGGAAAGTAAGCAGAGTAGTTCCCCTGTTACTGTATTTGAAGGGTATAAACATAGCCATATATTCTTCTGAAATCAGTCATATGAAGCCTGAGCCAAAAAAAAAAAAAAAAAAAAAAAAGGTGTTGCCTGGTAAAACTGCACCTAAGTGAAATTTTTGTGCTGTGGGGAACAAGTAGCAGCTGGGAATAATTTGTCATTCTTACCTGCGCACATTATCACCTCCAGAGTATCCATTACCCAGTACTCCCCAGAACTGGGCCCACTGTGAGGTGACAAACTCTGTTGCTCTGTTTTCTGGGAGAGAGGGGTGGAACAATCTTCTGCTTTGTTCTGAAGGTTAGTACTTACCTACTTGGATTTGTTTAAATTCAAGCATATTAAATCTTGAAAAATGAAATAAATTATTGGAAATATGTTGCTTATGTCATCTTCCATTCTTTTTAAGGAAGTACTGCTGGGAAAAGAAGGAAAACGTGAAACTGGACAAAGATGGTTGCATGTAATGATTCAGGTACACTTTATAACTTACAGTTGTCACATCATATCACAGATTTTTCTGCCTGTCAGAGAGGATGGTGAGTCAGTCTCTCTTTATGTTTGTGAAAAGTTACTTCTTCCTACATTAATAGCTCATGTATAAGAAACATGCACGTTACATCTGAGACATTGAGAATTCTGTTCAGTAGGAAACTTCAACTGTGTTTAGGCGTCTAAGTGAAACTTTTCAGTTTTAGTAATCCTTAACTCTTGATTTTCAGCAGGGTGTTTAATACTCCTTGTTGTCTGAAGCTCTTGTACCTAGAAATGCTCCTGTGTAAAACAAAACAAAACAAAACAAAACAAAACAAAAAACCCACACAAAAAAAAAAAAATTCAGCTTTCTCTCTCTGTTGGATTAAGGAACCATCCTTAATTTTCACGTGCTTTTCTTGTTGTGGATTATCTCCAGATCACCTGAAACAGGCTAAAGATAAAGCTTATCTCATCTGCTTTCAAGGCTGGCATTCAGTTTGCCCTAGAACAGCATGAATGAGGCTGATATGGAGAAATCCTTTCCTGAAACTGATCTATCTACTGGTACTTACCAAAAAACAGATTGCTTACTGTGATGGTAGCAGTGAAGGATGCAGCTAGGGATGAAGCTCCTGCATGCACAGCACCTGTCTTCTTGAGGGCCACAGCTATTTCTGCTCATTTCCATAATCTCAGAAGCTGGTTGGGCCAGTTCTGGGAGCCAGTGCTGGTTTTGCAAAGACCCGGAATAGATCTGTGTTATAGACAGACTTCTTGATGCCTAAAAGTCCTACATAACTCTGATCATGGGAGCCAGCCTTGAAAGACAAGAATGAGAATGCCTTATTGCAAATGATGTAACAATTTTTTTTCTGTTCAGCTTTCTGATCAAAGACCTTGGAAGAACTCTACTCACCACCAGTTTGTCTTGGCAACAGCTCTGCCACATGGATAAGTCACCTTATCAACATTATAAAGAGGGGAAATCAGGCTTATCTAAGATCATATGGCAAGGTACTGTAGAGGTAAGAAAAATGTTTGAAGTCTGTATCTGAAGCACAAATTCATTCTCCTCCCTCTGAAAGGGAAAATACTATGAGAGTATGTAAAATGTTTTTGTTTGGGACGGAATTTGCAAAATTCGCTAAGTATTCCTGCTGCTTAGGCAGTACTTCTACCATGGTATGCAGGCTGCCTCCTCCCATAAATGGGTGGAGAGCTACAGCCTTACATGTTCCAGCAGTGCATGACCTTTAGAAAGTTGTAGAAGTATAAAACTGGACTTGTAGTGAGACTTTTCACCTTGGTTTTATCCAAACATCAGGAAGTTGATTCTTCTGGCCTGCTAAAGGGTGTTGTTGCCTGTTGCATTCCATTGCCCGCTCCTCAGTGCTGGTCCTGAAGGTGCTGTGAAGGTTTAGCATTCCACCTTCGAGTGAGTTGGACTTATGAACTGAAACTAAGATCAGAAGTGGCAGCTAAGCTTGTGCCAAACTGAAGTTTTATTTATTTGACCATTTCATTGCAAGGTAGACACTGTGTCTGTGGTTTATATCTTTAAAATCAAATAAACTATTTATATATAGTGAAGAACTGTAAAACACATAGACCTTATTCACTAATATTTTTATGGTTTCTTTACACTTGACAAGTAAAGAATTTCTGAAAGTGTTTTTTTGTCCCCAAATCCCACAGAATTCTTGGTGTATTTCTTGGTTGAATTAAGAAAAGGTGCAATCTAGATTGTTAACACAAACATAGCTCCTGTTTTTCCTTAGCATGCAGCATGAACCCTTCTGAGTGAATTTTTAATGCATATTTTTTAAGGAATACATTTGATGAAAACTTAAGAAAATACCATCAACTTTTATCTATTTAACATTTTCCTGTTATTAAATGAGAATACCTCATGTGAATTTCAGGTCAGAGTGGAAATATAAATTAGCTACTGTTTTCCTTCCTCTCCTGATAATATTGTTTTGTTTACATCACCGTGGAAAGCTTTATGCAAATTTTCTTGCCACACCATATCCATTATACCTTAAAGAGAAAACAGTCTAATAAAAATTCTCAAGACAGCTATTACTTGTAGGAAAGGAAAGGAAAGGTCTGCAGTCATTCAAAGTGTCATTGCCACTAACTTGAGATTCATAGAGGAAGAAATCAGAACTGTTCTTTCACAAAGACAAATTATGGTGTGCTCCAGATGAAGCCAGCAAAGCAATGGAGTGGCTGCAGTTTGCATGCCAGCTCTCAGGTGATATTTTGGTCCTGTGAGCAGGGGGCTCCTGGGTGTTTTTGCCACTCATGCTGTCAGTTTGTCAGGTCGCTCCTGCACACACCTTTACAGCTGCAATTCCTGCTGCATATGTTGCAGGACATGTGGAAAGCCATTAGTTGCTTCAGTCTGCCTCACTGTCATTCTAAAGTACAGTCTTGCCATGCACTTTGCACTATGAAGGCTAGGAAACCAGTATCTTTCATAGTAATGACTTCCAGTTTACAGCCTTCATTTGTTATATTTCCTCAATAGCTGTTGTGTTGAGATTAACTGCATAAATGGTCTGCAGCTGGCTGTTATGAATTAAGGGAGTTTAATCAAAGTATTTCTAATGTACAGCATAATGATAATACATGGGGGAAGTACTATTTAAGAGATAATGATGGCTTCAGAAGATCACTGTTGTAATGTTTAGTGCATATGCCTTCAGCATTGAATTTGTTGTTGTTCTGAATATGCTTAATGGATCAGTGAAAAGCTGCCTAATGTGGGATTGTTTGATGGGGCTGACAGAGCTGGAATTAGCCCATTGCTGTTTACTGCATACAGCCATTAAGATTAATTGCTGCCAGATAATTTTGACTGTTTTTATCTTCGGGAAAAAGTGTCACTAATGGGTTTATAAATTGGTTCACTATTACTAATAGTAAGGCCAGTGTAACAGGAGAGGATGTCAGCAGTTAATTCTAAAGATAAAGGTAAAAAGTATAAAGTACTATATGACTTGCTAGTTTTAAGGGATAATGTTATCTAATAACAGACAGACTGATATATGATGCTCATTAATGCTATTTCCCGGGCTTTGGGTTGAACCTAATAGATGCTAATAAAGTCTTATTTGATGTACCATTAAAAAGCTCAATCTGTTTTCTGCATTAATGCACAATGTTGTTTATCACATTTTCAGTGACTAAAACCCAAACCCTCAATCTGTTACATAACTGAACAGTATCAGGCTAGTTATACCTATTTTTGTCTTTGTTTAGGGACACAGAACAATTTATAGGGCAAGTGCAACTCTGTATATATTGTATGCAATTCATATCTCTCAGCTTTCTGTCAACAAAAACAACACTTCAGATTTCATTTTAACGTATCCTCTCTTACATATATTGTCACAGGTAAATTCAACAAAGCAATCCCTCAAAGAGATAAATTAATTGGTTTGAAAATGTTAGAATACAGTGTTGGGATGTGTACAAAAGACTATTTGAGGAGGATGGGTCCACATTAGAGGTTAATATTCTCGTACACCACATATACATGAGTGTGCAGTGCCTCTAATTTGTTGTGTATTAAAATGAAGGTTCTTCATGCACCGAGTCTCAAATATATCCCTTGTATCTAAGGGCATTTACAAGGGAGTGCAAAGAACATGCACTAACTAGATAGAAACACAGACAAGGAATGCTTAATGAAGAGGGGGAAACCAATAACTCATGAGTAGTGAAGTTGTTCTCCTTTCAAGTAGAGATAGTGTAAATTATGAAGTGATTCCCTTCTCAAGTTGAAAGAGCATTTATATTTTTCATGACCAGTTTTTATTTTGTGCTGTGAACATTTTTTATTTTTTTTTTTAGGAACTCTGGATAGTAAAACAGTTCTTGTCTAAAAAAATAGCAATCTCAAATGATACCAATGAAAGCTGTTTGTATTATTTTTCCCCTCCAGAATGTTAACATGTGAAGACCTTTGAGAAGTTAAGAGGAAAAAATTATAGGGTGGTAAGACAAATTCTCCTGTATTTCCTTGTATTTGTTTCCACCGTAGTATTACAAGTGGCATTCTTGCTTCTTTGCCATTAAGGACATGAGCACTTTATTCTGGTTTAGAAATTATCCATGAATCCACTTCAAACTTCCATCCTTTTGCCATGTTTATGCCATCTTTCTATGTATATAGACATGCATGTTGGGACCTTATATAAAAAACTGGCTATAATCTAAATATTCTTCCCGTTATTTGTGTATCTGAATGTTGCACAATACTGCCTGGGCATAGCCCTTCAGGTCTTTTCACTATGTCAAGATCCTGATTTCCTTCTCTCTCATACCCGCCATCATTGGCTCCATTATACATATCGAATAAATCATCTTCCAGTTAAACCTCTGTTTGTACACAGTGCTAGCACTGTTGTGATTTAAATCAATTTAAAATCAGTTTCATTAATTCAGTACAAACTCTGTGAAGACACATTAATGTTGTGTTATAGGCAGCTTATTCTGGTTTACTCCTAACTCAGTATATGTTAAATCAAGCTCTTCAGGCTTGTATTGATTTAAAAGAGCTGGCACTACCGATTTCACATTGATTTTAAATTTTATTCTTAGTTAGACCAATGAAATTTGCACATAGAAAGTCCCATGTTTTGTTCCCAAAAAGTGTTACCAAAGTTTCTATGCAGGACCCTGCACAGGTGCCCATTAGCCACTCCTTTCTATGGTTCATGAGTCTAAATAATGTCTTGAGGCAAACCTTGATTATCTTGTTAACCGAGCTGTCTGTGGCAGGCAATTTAGGATGATACCTTAATCCAGAATAAGGTATAGTGTCACGGGTTGAGGTACTGCAGGGTAGCTATATTGGAACGATTCCAGGTAGAAACACTCTGAAGGAGATTTGAGTGTTCTTGTGCCAGTTTGGACAGAACAGCACATCCTTTCCTGTGTCCAGAGGGAATGGAGTCCCTGTGTTAGATTAGCCAGCCCAGACATCCTGAGCAGCCTACATCTCAAAAAACAGCTGTTTGGTGAGCTGAATCCTTTCCTATTCCCCTTTTAAGTAATCTCATTCCAAAATAAATGGTCAGGAAAATTTTTACTGTAGGAAGGGAGGGAGGGAGGAAGG
>VWZG01008933.1:0-35000 GCA_013396735.1 Grallaria varia
TTTTTTTTTTTTTTAAAAGATCATTGCATGTTTTTTCTTTTAGTCTATTGAAATGCTTTTATGTGTGGCAGTGTAAATTTAGGGTTGGGGGGAGTGCCACAAAATCTAAAAGTAGAAAATCTACATGCCCTTTTTGGCACATGAAACTGTGATAAATAAATAAATACAGCGATGAGATACTGCATTTCTTTAAAAAGATGCAAGCATAAGAGCATAAATAGAATTTCATAAGCCTACTACAGTCCCATTGCTTTTGTAAATTACTTTCCTTTATATAAAAAAATTTGTGCTTCTTTTGCCATTATACATTGAAATGTTTTATATCTGACTTCCAAAACATGTCTGCCGTGGCTCCAGTATTTATGGTTTTCTTAATAGTATTAACTATATCAATTTTGATACTCGTAAATATATCTAAAAATGACAAGTAAAGATTTTATTTTCTCAGTAATGCATTATTCTATGAGAGATTGATCCTGTTGTGTGCTTTTTTTTTTTTTAATTCTGCTTCAGAAGAACAAATAGATGAAAAGAGAGAGAAACGCTAGCTAATCTAAATTGGGAAATGAAGAGGGCTTTTTTAAGCATGAAAATTTCATCATCTTGTCAGCTGGCAGAATGCCTGCTGTGTGGATTCACAAAGGCTAAGAATTACACTTTCATGAAATTTTCCTCACTAACTGCCCTGGTTAATTTGAAAGATAACCCACTGTTCTAATTCATTCCTCAATTGGGCGGTGCAGGTTTTATCTTTGATCTGACAAAGCATTTGTGTTAATCGTTTTGGCCCTCTACTAGACACTCTTGGGATTGTGCTTTTACAATAAATGTGTCTGTGATAGCTCTTTAGTCTATTATACTTACAATAGATCCATAGAACTGGTAATTAATTCTGTACTGCTTTGGAAATGGGGAAGAATAGGTGTAGCTCTGTCAAGTGCTGCTGGGAAGTTTGTTTAGCTGGTTCATTTTTGAAGTGTTACCCTCAGCCATCAATGAAACATCCATGCTAGGGAATGGGTGAAAGCTGAAATATACAAGCAATAAATGGAAGAACTGACCAACTTTCATGCATAAGGAGGGTGTAATTTCATTTATAGTAAGTGGATCTAATTATTACATTGGAACCTGTTTCATGTTTCCCACTGGAATGTTCAAATGCTCATTTTTGAGCACTTGGTAAACAAATGCCAATTCTTAAATCCCTCTTTAAAAAGCCCTGTAAAAGTCAGTATTCATGTCAATAAAACGAATCCCAAATGTTACTCAGCTGTTGAGGTGTTAATTTTGCTAGCTATAATGAACTGAATAAAACCTCCCAACATATTCTAAATGCCATTTGCACAGTACCAAAATTTGTACGGAACTGGTTGGACTGGGAAGCTGTTGTCCTTGAAGCAGCAGTTTTTAATTTTTTTTTAAAAACATCTATACACCTGTAGTAGTATATTTATAAATATAAAAATAATAAAATCAGCTTTTATATAGATGCTCTTTCTCTGCAGTCTAGTTAATAGTGTATGGCATCTGTAGATTTTTTTATGTTTTTCAAAACACAGAAAATTATGTGAACTTTCAAAAGGGTTTTTAAAAAATATTGAAAAAAAATCTTGGTCCAAATTTATATTGCACTGCTTTTGTCTTACAGTCTTTTTCTACTGGACCACTATAACCCACAGGCAGAAGTGAGTTTGAAGGCTATTGAACACTGCTAAATAACTTTATGCTGTTCAGCTGTGAAAATTCAGTGTTCAATAGCCCTCAAAATTTCTCATTTCTTACCTGTGGTGGGGTGGTCTACTGCTTGCACGTTAGGTCGCAGTATAAAAGCATCTTGGTATGCTCTTCAAGATCTTTGAATTATTTTTTTATATATATATTGCTGTTCTGACTCTTGTGCGTACGTTAGAGGGTTTTGCATTTGTATTTTGTACATCTAAAAAGGTAAAAGATTTCTAAACAAGGTAACATTACAAGAGGCAATAGTGTTCACACAGGCTTGGGGATTGCATGACACATTCACTTCAGAGAACAAAGATGAGAGGGCTGGCTCTGAACCTGGAATCTCCCCCACCTCAGTGAGGTGTAATGCCAACAGCCCACACGTGTACACCACCCGAACAGGTGAAAATATGATTGTAGATGTTGGTAATGACTTTGGTAATCATGTTCTCACAACACTCATGCATTGAAAGGGATTTTTTTTGGTGGGTGAGTAGGAGTAAGAAATTTCTTGGGTGTGAGGGAAAGGTGTTCAGTAGTGGCAATAGTGCAATATTTTATTTATTGCTGTACTAATAGTACTAGAAGTATATGGGCATGTGATGAAGAGTGGTAAGGGCCAGAATTTAGAAGGAATTGGGACACTAGCTGATGTGGTAAGCAGAATCAGATAGCTGGACTCTGCTGTCTCATTAACTTAGTGATTCCTGTAAGGGTGGAAATGGGTTTCTGAGTATTTTCCAAGTTTGCACTTGTATCACTGTCATTTTGCTTTATACACACAGGAACAGAGATTTTTATTTTTAGTACTGAAAGTTTCCAAGTCAAGCCAGAATCGAGAGAGGTTGGAATGAAAGATAAAAGACTAATGTGATTCCATTCACAGTTTACTGGGAACCTGAGAGAGAGAAGGGTGGTTGCCACCAAATGATCAGGAGTTTCCGGCTCCCCTCCACAGTAGCATTTTCTGATTCTCTCCTTGATTGAGGTTGACAGATGAGTTTGGAATCATGTTTTAGTTAACTAGGAGGAAATTAGAAATATCTTACTGAACAGGGCAGTCAGTATTGTACAATATGAAAGCATAATACACCTATCTTTAATTTTATATTTATTGAATAATAAAAGATAACCCTTTGGTCACCACGTGTAGTGCGTTTTGGGGATGAGTAAGAAGTTATTTGCCACAGCACTCATAGAGTCTATTAACTGGAATCGATTCACTATTACTGCAACTTCTCCATGATCTGCCCTGTAAAGGAATTGTTTGGTTCAGACTTAGAGCATCAATACGATTTTTAGTGAAGTGTTTCAAAGTAATGATCGATACGTCTTTACAAAGGGTTTAACTCTCCTCATTGGATTTTACTAGCCATGACGGACATGGATCCATCTCACTGATTGTTGAGTGAGGCTGGGTATGACTCTCTGCGCTCCAAATTTCAGCTGCTGAGAACGAGTCAGCATAAGCAAAGAAGCAGAATCTGTACTTAGTCCCCAGTCTGGTACCTTGCCAGAGAAGACTTAATGACACTAGATATCTCTGTCAGCTCTTTGTAGAAGAGGCTCCCCAGGCTGGACACTGCATGGAACCGGTTCTAAGAAACGGGGACTGCTGCAATAGAGTAAAACTAACTTTGTAATTTCCTCTGTAGGTAGAATACAGGAATATAAGGACTTACTACCACAATAATTTGTCTACTTAGGCTTATAAATGGCAGCATTGTGAACATCATGTTACAGGAAGTGCGCCCAGAGGTAAATATGGCCATGGTTATGATTGCCACCAAGTGTGTAATGTTTACCTAGGTGATTGAATCACTCATCTAATAACAAGATGTTGCTGTCTTCAGAGGATTACAGAAAGCACAGTCTTTGAAGGTACTCTGTTGGAACTGATCTGTTGCTCTGCTCAAAGCAGTGATGAATTTCTGCAACACTTGTACTGCAGTAGAGAGAGATGGTTGTAGCTCTGTGTATCTAATCTGGCTTTAAACTGACTACAAAATATGTAGCTTTGACGTACCAGTAGCCGCATTTGTTTTGAGATTCTGCAGCTAAGATTTTAAAATCCTCGGCAAATCTGTGCATCCTGTGGAGAGATCTGCTGCAACTACATCACCACCAGTGCCTGACCAAGGCATGCTCCACTTTGAGAGAGAGTGAGCAAATATGCCTTCTTTTGGATCCCTTGGATCGACAGAAATGCTATGGATGTTATATAGTTTTCGAGGATTTGCTGCTTCTGAATCTGTTTCAGTAACAAATAGTGAATCACAAGAGGGCTTATAACAAATCACTGGTCTTGAAAGGATAATTGTTCATCTTTTGGTGGGTGGGGTTTTTTGGCGTGGGTTTTTTTTGTTTGTTTGTTTGGTTGGTTTGTTTTTTGTTTGTTTGGGTTTTGTTTGTTTGTTTTTGGTACTTTAAGAGAGCCCTTTAAATCTTTTTCAGTACTTGTTATGTTAATTTTCCATCAAAAATTTAAATCTATCCCACTAGCCACTAATTAGAGACATTACAAGAAGTAGAAGTCCAGGTAAACTAATTAAGGTCTAAAGTAAGTCTTTAATCCACCAATTGTCATGGAATTTTGATACAGTTAATGCCTTATACTGTAATAACTTGGTACAACCAATTATTGAAATATCAAACCAGATTGAGTCTGTATTATTCTACCAAATTTTTAGTAGAGAATCAGCTTGCTAGGAGGTTACACAGAATGCTTGGTGCTGTTGATGTGTGTATGTATAACCAGCAGTGCTTACAGCACTCAAGCACTTTGCATCCACCAGGAGCACCAAGGTTAAAATCTGTAACTGAGGCGGCCATGTTTTCTCTGGACATAGTTCCTTTTGTAAGGACAAGTTTGTTTGGCATTCATGACCTAAAAATGATGTTACCAGAAATGTTAACATGGAAGTCACTAATAATACAGAAATCCATGTCCAACACTGATTCTCAAAAGTGAGAATCAGTTGCTTTAAGCCTTTTCTATAAAAAAACCCCAAAACTTGATGTAGCACCATCTGTGGTAATTAAGAGTTGAATGGGCATATAAAAGAAAAAAAAATGGGATGTTTTATAGCAATAGTGAGAAATCTATGTTACCTATCCTAAAGTTTCTTAGTCTTTATTAGGAATCTGTTTTCAGCTTCAAAAGAAAGCTTAAAATCAGTTTTATAGTATTTGGGACATTAAAATGTTTTTGATGCAGCTACCTTCTCTATAAACAACTTTGATGCTGTCTTTCATAGTTCACATTCCTAAAGATAGCTGAATAAGAAAACTATGGGAGTGGGAGACAACAGAAGGTATACAAGAAAAACTTGATCTGTGTTTGCCCCAATACCTTTTGGCATAGTGGGAATGGGTTTTGCAGGTGTTCATTTTTGCCTACCCTTAGGTGTTAAAAGAATTATTTTCCGTTTTCTGGTTTAAAGCAGTTACAATTGTTAGAAAATATTTCCAGCAGTTCAGACATTGTTCTATTTCTCAATAAAATACACTTAGAAAAATTAAAGAAGGTATTCCTCAACAGAAATTATTTCAGTACTCAAAATCTCATCATAAGGAACCTTTGTAGTTAGAAGGTTATTTCAAAAACTTACGTTCAACTTCATTTAGGCAGCTGTTTAATTCTTGCTGATATTTAGTATTTGGTGCAGCAAGGGAAAATGGATGAGTGTGTAAGCATTCGAGAATCAAACAGGTCAGATGGGGAGCACTCCAGACCTGTCAGCTTGGTTCCTGGGACTTACATGTGTAAAAAAACCCTCAGAGCAGTGATTTCTGAGCAGCACCATTTGGCTGAACTCCACTGCCTTTGTGTCTTCATTCATGTACTTAGATATGGGGAAGGTAACCCTCTAGCTGGGTGAGCCTTCTATGGAATTACTAATTTTTCTTTTACTGGGACCAAGAGAAGCTGCACCAGAGATCATGCAACAAATTGTTTATAAGACATCCTGTATCCTAGGAAACACCGTGGTCAATTTTAGGAGCCTGTGCCATGTTAGAGTTGACATTTGTTGCTCCTCCTGACTCATGAAACCTGTACTTCTACAAGTCTGTTTAAGAACAGTTTCAAGAACTACTAGAGTTTTGGAGCATCTGAGAATAAAAAGAGATGTTACTTGATTTTAAGTGAGAATGTTCCCATCTGCAGGAAGAAATAGCGAAATACTATTACTAGACGTGGCTTCATAAAAGGGTTTTGAATTTGCTTCAGAGTCTTGTTCAGAAGTCTAGCTGCACAGGCTCTGTTTTCTGAAATACCAGTATTTCCTTCAGTAGATATATGCAAGTGGATTTATTTTTTTTCTTTTAATCTGCAGGCATTAAGAAAATAACTGCTTTGTATGCATTCTTTGGGAGACAGTATGATTTGAGTGCAGAACCCTATTTCCAGTATGTAATCAAATAGTAAAGCTGTGCTTCAGAACAGTTTTTGACCTGTGTGTAGCATCTGATATGTAGGTGTCTGTAAAGAGTCCTAGAAGTTTTATCAGTCAGGTTGGTTGGGTTGGTCTTCAGATTACATTTCAGTGTGTAGCATCTACTGATGGACTTTGCTCTTACTTTTTACTAAACATTAGTTAATCTATTACTTTTGTTCAATTGAACATGAGGGTTTTTTGTACTGTCTATTTTTTTTCAAACTGATCCTGGTGAAGTGACAACTCTTGCTCCTGTGCATTCTGTAATAGCGCACTGTTTTAAACTCTCTTTTATTACTAAAGGTGAACCTTCCCTCCCTATTTCCATGCCATGCTGTCTCTTCAGTCTGCCTACAGCTACAGCATCCTGTAACAGAAGGAGAGGAAAATAAAAAGCATCTGTGTAGTCCTGCTAAAACTATTCCAGTGGTTTCAGGACAGTCTTGTTCACTTTCTTCCATCTGAAGAGTTTCAGCTATCCAAGTATCTTCAGCCTAGTAGATTTGAATCCAAAAATGTATGAGAGAAACATTTCTCATGTTTTCTAAAGGTGTGCCAGGTTTCCACATGAAAATTAAGGCTCTGCAGAATTTGACAAGTAGATGTTTTCCTTTTCTCCTGAACAAAAGTCATTAGCTTTGCAAGTGACATCTGCAAGAGAGGCACCAAAAATCCGTGACTATCAGTAAAGATCTCCAGACGAAATGTTTGTGTAGTGACTGAACTCATTCCATCTAAAAATAAAAATCTCAGTTTCAGAATTGTAGCAGATAATCAGAATTCCTTGAATCTGTACCTTCGACTTCCTGTGTAACAGTATAAACAAAATGTTGATGTTTGAAGATAGGTTTGGTTTTTATACTGCACAAGAAAGCAGGTCTTCTTTTTGTCTTGTCTTTTTCCTTTCTGTATTGGTGTCTACAGTTCGAATGTGGAAAACAAGAAAGTAAGAACTCCTAAATGAATTTATTTAATTAATATGCCTGCTCCACAACAATATCATCCCAGAGATTTATTTAGCTGGCTTTTTTCGTGTTTACTTTTTTCTTTTATCACTTGTCACCCCCTGTCTTTGAGGATTGTACATATGCACATGTTGGAGAGCATTTTTTTAATAAGTCTGTCCTTTCCCAATGAAAATTTGGTTTGCTAAGCAATGCTATTGCTTTTACCCTAATTTGATTGAAGTCTCTGTATTAATACCTTCAGTTTGGATCGTGTGTCTTGGTAATGTCTTTTTTAAGATGTTTGCATTAGCAGCACTTAATTTCTGCACTCTGCCATGAATGTGAAGTATTTAACAGTGTGCATATTTTATAGTAGGTATGTCTTAATTACTGTTTGAATTTTTAGAAGTTACTGGATTTGGAAGAATTATCTGAAAGGACAAACTAGGAGGTGGAGTCAAGAGGAGGTGTATCCTCATCAACTCTGCAGTCAGCCCCTGTTCCTTTGAGTGTGAGGCAACCCAGCTGTGAGGATTGCTGGCCACACTCTCATCAGAGAGAGAGAGAGAGAGGTGGGGGGGCAGGGAGAGAGAGAGAGAAAATTAGCAAGACAAAATTCCTTTCTATCAATCCTGTCTTTACACAAATTCAGACTTCTGAGTTCCCATACGTGAGTGTAACTTAATTTCCAAATTACATGATGAAAGCACATCTGTCCCAAAATTAATACCTCTTGAGAATATCATAATTGTATATACTGAAAATAATTAGTATCTGTAATTTGCAAGTCATAAATGTCTAATTTTTAGCGAAGTTGTTTGTTTCCATTTAAGATAAATTCTCAATTTAATATCCAAAGCAACATTCGACTATACTACAAAGGGGCAGGAATTCTTTAAAAACAGAACCTCCTTGCCCCCCAAAACACAGAGACACAAAGTGGCATCTGCTGAGTTCTGCTGCAGAATAAAATATTAGATTTCTGCAAGAAGTTGTAACTACTGTAATATTTTTTTATTGGATAATATGTATTTTTTCTCATACTGAGGCGATTCATGCTGGATGGTCTTCCAATAGAACTAGAGGATATCAGGCTACCAGTTATTGACCTGTCAGGTGCAAAGATTCTCTTTTCATGTATATTTGCCTGTGTATCTATATATATGTGTGTGTTTATATATATATATGAGTATGAATAATGACATTAGATTAATGCAACTATTTAGAAATATTAGATTGTCTTCCAGTAGGTCATGCAGTGTTGATGATGCTTTCTCACACTGTTCTTTAGTATGTGCATGTGGTTTTTATGCTTGTTTGAAGGAAGCAATTAATCAAATATCTCCTCCCTCCTATGGCTTTCTGCCTCTCTTTTTCTTTCTGTGATAAGGGGCCAGCATTTATACTGACTTTATTCCTTTAATGGGGCATCTTTTGGGAATCACTTTGTTAGGAGTTTGTTATTTTTAACCCAATCAGTGAAGCACCAGTAATGGAGTAAACTGAATTGTGATATGGTTCTTGAGAGAGTTTCTTGTATGATTAAACATAAGGTGGAACACCCCTGCTCCCTCCTCAACACCTGAAGTGAAAGATACTGAAATACCTCGTGGAGAATTCATAATTTTGGTTCTGTATGTTCTGATTTGTCATTGGAGTTTTGGTATAAATTAATCTGGTGCCTTTCCACACAGAGACCTGTGCATGAGAAGCCAGCATCATAACCAAGTCTTAGTCTCTCATATTGATGGAGTCAGCAAGATTATTGATGGTTTGTGAGTTTTTTCAAGACAGGGGATCTAAACAGGTTTTTCCCCTTCTCTCCACTTCCATCACAATTGTAGATAACTCTTGTAGCTATAAAGTTTCCTACTTTCTCTATGTGTCGAGTCACTAAACTCGCGAGGGAACAAAGACAATGCAGCAGTAGGAGGCTGTTAAAAACTGTGTTTCAATAGGAAGGACCTTCAGAGGCAGCACAACATCCTTAAAATGAAGAGGTTAGTGGAAAAAAGGCGGGCTCATAGTCATTGAAAGGCTTGGTTTGGAAGGGACCTTAAGGACCATCTAGTTCTAGCTCCCCCTGCCATGGGCAGGATGCCACCCAGTAGATCAGGTTGCTCAGGCTCCCATCCAGCAAGATCTTGAACACTTCAAGGGATGTAGTTTTTCCCCTGTCTGTGATAGGCTCTTCAGATTTATTCTAGCAGTTTATTAGTTGTTTTTATGGCATTCCAACTACGTCTGTATAGTGATATTAACCAGGGAGTTTTGCTTTTTATGTCTCTTAAGTGTTTTGGATCACTCTTAAACTTTGAGACTGTTGGCACATTGTTCTGCTTACAGAAGGTGATGGAGTAGGTGTTTGGAAAATGCCACTTCTAGGGGTTAGAAACATGATACATTTTCAAGTCTGGCCCCTGTTCTGCCCTTCTCTTAAGGACTGTCTGCCAAAAACCGAGGAATGAAAATTCTGCCAGTGTGCAAAGCACAGCATGAATCTAATGCTGATGTTGGAGGCATTAAGGCTAAATATTCGTCCATCTTTATGCAGTTCAGATAACTTTACAAAATGTAGATGACAGCATATGAGAGAATTTCAGTTGCTGGTATTAATTTTTAATGATCGCCACCAGTGGTCTGAATGAAAGCAGATACCACCTGGTATAATCCAGATAAATGGTGTTTAATATAACATCCTTCATCCCCCACGAAAATAAAGTCCTCACCATTTGCTTCCTCTCAGATTTCTGGAATGGAAGCAAAACGGGCTGTGCCTCTGTGTTCCCTTGTTGAACCTTCAAAGAAGTTGACATTTGGTCCTGATGGAGCAGAGAACTTTCTGGGCACTAAAATATTAAGACTGAAATCACAGCGCAGTAGGTTTTATTTTTTTCCTGTTACAAAGCCTTTCCAGTTTCTGTTAGGGTTGTCCTTGTGAAAAAAATCACTGAACATAAAATGTGCTGGGTGTGAGACAGTCTGAAGAGGGATAGAATTGTTACAGCCAGCAGGACATTTTTGGGGAAGAGACAAGTGTTGTTTTGGGACTAATCTGTTCACCTTCAACAAAGAGATGAGGATCAACAAGCAGTGTCAGCTCTTCCACTCCCTCACAAATGAGCCTGGAAACTCTGGAAGGCGCCTTTTTTGAACTTACCTTGTTACTTCAGTTGAACATTTCATACCTTAATTATGTTGAGTGAGCAGTTAAAACCTGAGTTAAAATTCCTAAGATTTAAATTAAGATTTCCTAGTTTAGGGAAGAGGGGTGGGGTAGGTATTCTTCTCCCTCAAGGCTTATGACAGAGAAAAATTAAATTGAGTGAATTGGTATATTGCAGATTATTTGGTCACAGAAAACTTGAGTCTACGGGTAAATCTATCTGGTTGTTTGGGAAGGTAAAAAAGTGCCTGTTAGCAGAGGAGAAGCTACTGGGCTGTCTTTCAGTGTTGTTGTAAAATGCAGCTTATGTGTTTACTTCACAGATACCTCAGATCCTTTTTGTTTGCAGGTGATTTTAAAAGGGGTGCCAAAATAGTAACCTAAATTAAGGGTTTATGGGATGAAATAAGTGGCATTTTCTGACACACTGGGTGCACGGGTTAGGAAAGAAGCTGGACAGATGCTCCCTTTGGATTACAGAAGTTGTTAAAAATGTGTTAGGCTTTTAATGAGTACATCTAACTTGACTTTTTGGGCAAAAGTCAGTTTCTTCCGAAGAAACCTGTAAAACAACTTACTGGACGAGGCTGTCCTACTTTATGAGAAAGGTAAATAAATTCCTTTATTCCCCATTCTGTTCTGTATTGTTATTTTCCATACTGACTGCTCAGTAAAGATCTTCCAGACCTTTCTGTTTCCAGAGGTGTGTTACTGACAATAGCTGCCATCTCCACATACCTTTATTATCTGGGACAAAATTATGTATACTGAACTGCCTAATAATCAAACTTATTCTCAAACATTTAGGCATATCTAATAATATTTCATTATTGAGGCCAATAATTCTTCCAACTGCTTAGAAAGTTACTGGAAGGTAGTTAATTGGGAGAACAATCTTCCTCTTTTTCCAGAATACAAGGTATCTATTTCAGGAAGTTGTACTTGATACTAAGAGGTTACCTTTTATAGGAGGTGTTTCTGCTGAAAAAGTCTTTGTTGCATTGCCTAAAGGAAAATACAGACCTAGTGTTATTTCTTCTGTGTTTGTTTTAACCCATTGTTCATTTTTTTAAAGCAAAGCTGTATTAGAGATAGCAGATTATGAAAGCTCTGCTCTTTCAGAGGGCTTTGGGGCCATCCTTGTGTATTTTTACTGCTTTTACATCTTTCACAAGAGAAAGACAAGAGTATGCTTTCAGTAAACTTAACATGTTGTTTGGCCAATTTTATGTAATCCAGTAAATACAAATTGTACCCTGATTATCCATCTATGTCTGTCAAGCAAATTTTAATGGATGAGTGAATGAGTCAAATTCTGTGCGTGGAAATATACAAATATGCAAAATATGGGTCTAATTACAAGGCTGCTAAATTTACACAAGGTCAGGTAAACAAGGCACTGTGTAATGATTATTAATTGTTAATAATGCCTTTGGCAAAACACATTTCTGCTTTGAACACCTAACGGTTCTGCATTTTGAGTTATATGAAACAGCCAAATTGATCAGCTGTTAGGAAAAACAAAAGACATTATTTTCTCTCATCTTTCTTCTGCTTCACCTCTGTAATTGCTTACTAATTTTATCTAAGTAGTGGAAGGATACTGTTCTGAAAAATAAAAGTACATTCAACAGTTACATGTAAAAGTTCCACAGTAAAAATCAAGTAAATGCATTATCATTCGTTCATTGAATAAATTAATAAATGAATTTACTGATAACTTGTTTCCTCTTAAGGTAGTTCTAGGAACATAGAAACTCCCTTGGTCTTGTCCTGTGTGATGAAGAGCCATTTTTTCTGATTCATATTTACCTTTTGAGGCAGTTTTGGTCTTTTTTCAAAAGCTGCTCAGTCTATCCTACCTTAATTCTGTCACCCTTTCCTTCACCCTCATCCACACACCTTTTAAACTTCGCTGTCTCTTTTGGTCCATTGTAAATGTTTGTCACGTGGAAGTAAGAGAGGAATTTTCAGGAAAGGAGGGAAAAAAGGCTGAAATGGGAAACTTGAGCTTCCATTGTTAAATGAAATTAAAACATGCAAATAAAAATTCATGGTCTTTGCTAGAGATATATATTATTATATTGGATTGTAAGGTTGTATGGGCAGTTAATTTGGATAGGGATTGTGAGGATGGTTGAAGGTAGAAAAACCTACCTGTAACGTATCATAGTTTTGCCTGGTTTTGCAAGTACAGTCCTCTCAGCTGCAAACTGTGCAGCAGCCCTGGCCTTCAGCAGCACTGCTTGCTTTCTGTAGCACTGCCACTATCATAAACTAATGTAGTCTGAGTATGAAAGAAGTTTAAATGTCATGAGGAATAAAATATTCAAATTAATTTTAAATACTGGGAAAATGGTTCATTTTTTAATGTTTGCTATGTTACTGCAGCCCAATAACATAGACTGATGACGGAGTAAACTATGAACAAAAGAGTTTAATTTAGTGAAGGGATTTGCCCAGTGTAGTGTTGGTCTCTGACATTAGCTGGGTGCTTAATGATTGAAGGAGCTCCCTCAAAGGCAAGTTTTTTTCAATCAAACTTTTGGTAAGAGATGAAACTTCCTAGTTAGCAGATGACTTTTGTGATAAAACTGAAGTATTTTCTTCTGTATGACTGTACAAGTCTACTGCAGGTACAGCTTCTGTGTGACCCTTTGTGTCAAGATGCTCCAAAGGCTATTTGAGAGAGTTTAAAATACTTCTGTTTTTCACTGCTGTGGCTCTGTCATTTTTTCAGCTTCCCTGAAATTCTGTTTTATATTGCAAAGAAAGATAAACTCATCTGTATACTGCATTGCCCACATTTCTAGGCTTTCTTTTGTCAACTTCTGTTTTCGTGGACTGTCTTTTGCACTCCTTTATTCCTCTTTTGCCCTGATTGTTAGCGGTGGGTAAATACCAGCAGGCACTGATGTTCACATATGTGAGCTGTGGCTTTCATGGGTACACAAAGGCCGTAGCTATTTATCAAAGTCCTTTTCATCTTCTATTTTCTCAGTATTCAAGTATATGGAATTTAGTGTAGATTGTTTCTAGCCTTGCACAAGATCAGACATATGGCAGTTACTGTATTAAACACATATCAATTACTGGTATTAATCTTGTAGTATTCTATTAATCCTGAGAAATTGTTATAAAAATCTTTCTTTCGATTAGTCAAAATCTACCTTATTTGTGATACTGTATTTACTCTTCGTGACATGCTTATGGTTTCTCTCAAGCTGCTGTTCTTTATTTTCAAACCTTAGTAGGAAGTGATGTTATTTCACTGTATCTGGTATGTTTATAACCACAACAAATATTTACTGTATTATACTTTTTTATTATTTGTAGAGCTGGTTTTGTTGCTGTTCTTTACATTGGTTTCCTCTGTCTGATTTTAATAATGTGCCCAGAATTGTAGACATCATTCTAAGCAAGGCCTCTCTGCTGCCTTTATAGACAAATGATTACTTTTAGTCCTTTGTTCAGTTTGTTCTCTGCTTCTTTCTTTTCATTCACTTTTCCTTTTGATTAGTGTATTATTTTAGCATAATTTTTGCCTTTCAGCGTCAGTCTCTCACTGTGAGCTAACATTTATCATTTTCACATCTCTTCTCCCTCCTCCCCTTCCCAATGTGGCCAGTATTATCAGTGCTGGTTTTTATATTTATGCTCTTTTATAACTTTCTATTTGTCTGTTGCATTTCTGAATCTTTCCCATTTTTTACTCCTGCAAGAAGTTGTTGCAAGAAGTTATTCCAATTTGTATGTAACTGTCACCTAAACAGTTTCTGCTGTTGATTGTTTTGGCTTTGAACAGAAAGCCTGGGTGGTAAACAGCCCTAAAGCTTAGCAGAGGCTGAACGTTCCTGTCTTCCAACACAAGGAACTCTCATTTCTGATATGAATTATTTGTTTTTTCTCCTACTTCAGTGTTAGGGTAAGTCTGGATTCTTGATAGCAAATTGAGTTTGTTTGGGTCAAGCTGACCTCCTTCTGAGATCCCAGAAGTTTTCTCATTTTGTGTTTCTGCAGGCATCTAATTGTTACTTTTATACAACGCAACTAATACCATCAGGTAGACTCAGTTTAGCTTAGTTTTGTTACTTTGTGTAAATTATCTAAATGATCACCCTTTTTCACTGTTGAAAAAGTACCTATGAATATCCTGAAGACCATCTGATAATTCAGAAGTATTCCTTATTTTNTTTATGCATATTGTTAAGTTCAGTCTGTTTTGCAAACACTTACTAATACTATAATACATTTTCCCATATCTCCCTTCTCAAATTTTTACCGTTATTGATTGAAGATTCAGTTGAGAAATGTGTTTAGAACCCTGCTTTCTGTGGTAATCATAGAAGTCAGTGGGAAGACAAGAAAATTGTATTGAAAGAAATTGTGTGCGTGTGTGTTTTGTGTTTCAGCATAGATTATCTCTGCCAAAATAATAGCTGTCATTTTGTTCTTGTTATATTAGTGGCCTGTAGCTTACTACTACCCCTTTTGCCTTGCTTTTGTCCATTCGCCTATTTGTGAGTAGAAAAAGAATTTTGTGAAGGGCCATAATTTGGGGGCTTTATTATGCTAATAAAATCAATATTTTGTTATCTGTTTAAATTAAATATTCCAAGATGGTGACCCCACTCTACCCTCATAGCAAAGCTGCAGACCTTAACATTCAGTGACTTTGAAACTTGAGTTCTGTTTAGAATTTCACGTCATGCCTGTCGCAGGAGAAAAAGATGAAAAATGTATACGCTGAGCCTATAGGACTTCCTGCAGTGCTTATTAATCCTTTATGGATCATTTGAAATGTTTCTAGTTTATTTAAGCTTTGCTGCTTGTATCAGATTGTTCCTGCAAAAAAAAAGGGAAAAGTGATCATGCTTTGAATTTTTAAAAATGATCTCACTTTCAAGCAAAAGCACTTTTATGCTCCATTAGAGTTGAATTTGCCAAACTCTTACATCGCATTAACACAAGCTTTACTGGATAGATAAACGTGTTGTTCGAAGGCTGACTAGAACTTTACCAAACTGCTTATTAAGATTTTGTCATCTTGCAGTTTTTGTCTTGAATATTTTCTTCATGCAAATAGAGGGAATGGACAAAATTATTTCATTAAGAAACTGTGCAGCACGGTTTTTATCTGTTAACAAGGATAGGAAACAGGGAACCAAATTTGATAGTTCAGTATAAGACCAGAGAGTTTTGTAAACCTCTTAAGTGTGCCATCTTTTTGTGAAGAACCATTTGAAGTTTATATACATAATTGAGGCTCTGCTTTTTGTGTTTTGCTGCTGTGATAGCGTTGTGGAATAAATGCATTATGATTTATAGGTTGTAGAAAAAGTATTTCTGGATCCACAAGCAGGAGATGAAAACTGTGCTAAATTATCTTGGTGGCAAATTAAGGACAAGTCTCTCCATGAAGTCCACTGGCAAATGGGTGAGCTTGGCCTTGAATTCACTGCACTTCAGAGGACTAGGGAGGCCAGCAGACCCCTTCATAGGAGTGGCCTGAAGGTTGTAACGTTCATATCTGTTTTCTGGGATCCTTTCATCTCAAGATATATTTTCTTTATTAATTAGTAATTATATTTATGAACGGGTGTGTTGTCATTGTAAGTACTGCTTTCAAGGAACTTTTTTTTTGTTGTGTTTGCCAGATAGACCAACATCTTAACAGTATCGTATATATTGTATCTTCTAGTTTTACTATTTCCATAACACTTTAATATGCTGTCTGCCTAGAATGATGTTTTTCAGGCATGGGTTCTATGAAGTTTCTGCCTTAAAGCCAGTAACTTCACACCAAAAGGAAAAAAATTATCTGATTTTAATCTCCAAGAAGTTTTTTGTAAAAAATCACACTCAGTAGTAGAATCTTAGCTTATTTTTTCAGTTTCTGTTACTTCATATGTTTTATAACATCGGAGAGTGGGTTAATATCAATATGAAGTAAAAACACCTTTTATTTGTTGATATGCTTTTAGGAAATGCACATTACCATAGTAACTGAGGGAGCCTATTAGCTTAGTATATTTCCTTAAATGTTTCTGAAACATAAATAAAGTATTCTCCACACATTAGACCAGAATATTTAATTTTTTGAGGATCCGCAAATTTCTTGAGTGCCCACACCCATACATTATCTGTGTATGTGGTCATTAATGCCATTTCTAAAAAAACCCCAAAATTCAAAAAAATAAAAGAGCAAAAATATTTGTAGTGTCTTACACTTTCGTGCACTCTTTTTCTAAGAATGTGTGATCTGACTTGAATTTCCGTCAAAGGAAATTTTAGAAAGAAAGGAAAATTTTTGTGTTTGATGATATATGTCACATATGTATAAATTATATATACACATACTGCTTATGTATCTGATAGAATTTGGAAAACAACTGAAATATTTTTTTCTGAAAATGTAGACTAAATAATCTGAATTGTTGCTAGTGTTTGCTTTTAATTTTCTCGCCCACCTTTCCCATCCAATGACCTCTCATTTGTCTCTGTTGCTGTCTTCTCGAGTTTTGATAAGTTAATAATGCCTGAGTTGTGTTGAAGCTTATTTAAAAGAAAAAAAAGCCCTTCAAAACGCTGTAACATGAGTGAAAGTATTGTCACATGTTATAAAAGCTCCTGGCTTAGAGCAGATATGTCTAGTTTAAGATAAGTGAGGACAGAAAGATTTAATTAATAAAGATCAGAAGTAACTAGAGAAGTCAAGGTAAATTATTCTGGCTAATGAATGTCTGGATGATAAAGGATTGTAGGTGTCTTCATTCTGCTGCAGATTACTCTTTCTAGAGATAGTGGTCTTAGTTGAGCCATGCACCAGCATCTGTGGATGGTACAGCAGTCTTTCCCTGCAGTACTTGGACATCCGTCTTGCGCTGAGGTGGTCTTTGCTCTTATGTAATTCTCCATGTGCAGGATAAGAGAGGGTCTACCCAAATACTGTCCATGTTCCCATGCTTGACACCTTTAGACAGAATCACGGCACCAGACCAAAGGGCTTCCTGCTGATAATTTGGGATGGGGCAGGAGAGGCAAAAGAATTTTGCTGGCTCGTTCAGTTGGGTCTCCACCAGTTTTGTGGCATCAGCAAATTCACTGAGGATACATGGTGCCCCATCGCTCAGGTCATCAACAAAGGTCTTAAATGAACTGGACCCCTGGGCCATACTGCTGCTTATTGGCCTCCAGCTGCATTCTCTTCCACTGTTCACCACCCTCTGGGCTCAGACATTGAGCCAGTTTTCAGTCCACCAACCTTTTTAAGCACTGCCTCAGATCGCTCCCTTCTCAATATTAAAGTACCCTGTGTTGCCTGCAGCTTTCCTTCCATGAATGTGCTTACAGGTTTTTCTCAGGTCACCTCTCAGTCTCCTTTTGTGATGGTTAAGCAAGTGCTCTTCAAGATCTGTTGCTGTTCTGTTTTCAAGGCCTTCAAAAATTGTTTATGGCTCTTCAGCATACCAGGTCTTTTTCCTGCCTAAGTCTTGCCACCAGGACTGTGTGTGTTCCAGTATCATTCTCGACAATGCATTTGAAGAAATTCACCTCGGTGCTCATACTCAGTTCCTCAGTGTTCAGCCTCCACATCTTGCTAGGTCTGCCCTTCAAATTGATGTTGAATAACTTGTCTACTATGACTCCTTTTTGGCTGGTAATTTCTGCCATAGTGTCCCCACTCTGTAGGTGTGGATTGTGGTCTTTGTTCCCGGTGTGTCACTTTTGTTTTTTTCTGCACTAATGTGTATTTTGTTTCAAATGAACACAGTTTACCAATTATTTGCTGTTCTGCTTTTGTCATCTGCAGATTTATCTGAATTGATTCCTCTCTTCTGCTAATCGTTGATGTAAATGTTGAACAGTGTGTGTAACCTTTTCATTGTTATACACCACCAGAAACCCTCTGCATTCCATATTGACAAGTACTTCCTTGACTTGTCTCATGGACAGTTGATTTTTTTTTTTTTTGGATGCTTCAACTTTGCACCTCTTAATCTATTTCACATGTACTTCATTAACACTGTGCAATGCTAATTCCATTCCTGTTCTTAAATTCTTGATCACTTACGTCTCTATCAGTATTTCTGTTGTCTTTCCTCAGGTTAATGTCAGACTTATACATACAAATAGTTACATGGTTCTGATTTGCTTGTGTAACTATTTCAAGGAAAATTGCAGTTTTGGTAGGTACATGGGTCTCAGTCTTTTGAGGTAGCTTCAAGGGTTGGGAAATCCAGGAGGTAATAGGTCTATGTGAAATATAAGAAGGTCATAATACTGGTTTCTAAGAAGTCACAGTCTTCTCATCCAGTCATGTAATATTTTTTTTCATGTCATAATGAAATTAGATACTAATTCTAGAGACTTGGGGCAACATGTATTTCTACCACAAACTCAAAAGAAGCAACACCATAGCAGCAAATTTGTTTTCTAGCTGGCGGGATGTATCAAGTAACTTCTTACGCTCTCAAGGGGCTGCAGTTGGAAAGTTTTCTTGTGCCATACTAATTTCAATATTGAGCTGTTGGCTTTAGAAGCTTTGCAGGTCTCAGTAGCAACCAACCTTTTAAAAAACAGAATTATAGTGTATTCGAAGGATCATAATTTACTTGCTGTTTTTATGCAGTTTGTTCTTCCTGAATGCGATTTACTAAATAAAAGTTGGGAGTGTTATGTTAAAAAAAAAAAAAATCTGCAACAAAAATGTCCCGCTTATTTTGCTTGCTGTGTCTGTTATCACTGTAGAAGCAACAGAAAACAGTCCCTTGCCCATTCTCATATTTTTTAGTTCAATGAGTTTATGACAGGCCTTTATTTCTGTGGAGTTGAGTTTTTTCCTTTTTAATGCTTACACAGGAGCATCAATTTCTTAAGGTCCATCTTGTTACTTTAGTTGGTGTCCAGAGTAGTTTAGTTTGAAGAGATTTTCAAAAACAGAACACACAAAACCGTCCCACTTTGTATTGTTCTCTTTGAACCTTTGTCCTTCTGATTTTTTTCTTACTAGCCTCAAAGCAGTTTTTATTAAATTTATCATGTATTATATTGGTGTAAGTTTTGAAAAATTAAGTTCTAGGGTTTGGAAGCATTATCACATTTTAGGTGTCTGCCTTGCCATTTTGTATGCTGAATCTGTCCAAAGTTGAGTTTTGGTTGAAATTTCAACCTAAAATGGATTAACATTTTTTCGAGATTAAATAAAATGTGTTGTTTCTATCTTAAACTGATCCACAGCAGCACTTCTGAGATGCTGTTGTTCCTTTCTGGCTTCACTTGGGTGCTTGAGATCCAGCAGATGGGCCTAGATTCTTGAGTTCTTCGTGGCAAGTAGCAGATAAATGCATTTATAAGCCTTTGAAATTCTTAATTATTAATAGAAAGGACTATAAATTCTCTCAAAATTCCATCTCCCTCTGACTTTTATTTTCATGGTCTCTAGTCTGCATTTGGACCAGACAGTGTGCCATGTATGGAGGTTTTTCCTCAAAAGATGTTCATTATTAACATGGAGATTGATATGACAATCAGTCTCCCCTGCAGAAGCGAAGATCTGTGCAGTCTGACAGTACTGGGAAAAGCAAATTAAGTCAAAGTCAGCAGGGAGGCAGAACAAGAGCCCTCATTTAAAAGAAAATGGGCAGGTTTTAGGGCAAGTTTGTGGGCAGCCTCAGGAGACTGTAGGAAAGAGTTGTGTTGGTGGGTATTAAAAGTAGTTACAGAAATGGAAGGGTAACAAAGGAGGAAGCCTGACCATCTCATAGCACTGAGCAAAACGGTTTCTGAGATTTTTCAAGTGTCTTGCTTGGTGCTTAGTTTAATTAACAGTAGCAGGGAGAAAATGGTGTCATTCAAAGTGAAGTTAAGTAGTGCAGTCTCTGCTTATTAACTCAGAATAAAGTATGCTGCAGATTTGTTCTAATTACTCCAAGTCAGAGTTCCAAAAAACCAAGTTGCAGTTGAAATGTGGACATCTTGTTATATGAACCTGCCTAGTGAGGTCCACCAAGCAACTAAGTTTATTCACAGTTGTGGTCATCTGAGGAGGAATGGATGGGAAAGGGAAGCAAGTTTTCTTATTGTATGATATTGCAGTAAAAGCAGTGTTGAAGTTATTCAGGTGACCTTGCCATATCTGAAATGTAGGTGCTATGGCTTTGAAGTCTTTGAAGGAAGAGTGTAAGAGTATATATTTCATCCTTCCATCCTTGTTTCTATTGGTTGTCTTGTGTCAGCCTAAGAAAATTCATCTAGATTTGGTAACTTTGCAAACCTTAAAGAAAAATTTGTGATATGGAGCGGGAGCTAGGTATCATTAATATTTAAAAGGTAAAAACCAACCCAAAAACTATGACAAGAATTGAGTAGAGATGAGTAAAAGAGACTAGAACATGGCCTATGAGACTGGAGCTGGACCTGGGTGGATGTAGATGAAACTAAAAATAAAGAAGCTGAATTGAGTGGAATTAGTTGAATTAGAACATTCAAATATGGTATCTGCTGGATAAGCACCTGACTGGGTTGGTAGGCTTGAAATAGTATGAGGAGGCAGGCATGGATGAAGATTGCCTGTGTAAATTTGGACGTGAAAACTAAGAAATTTTATCTGAGTGTGATTGATTTAACAAAAAGAGAGAAGTATGAGAAAATTTCCAAGTATTTGCCTGCCTCTGCTATTGGCAAATACTGGGCAGAATATGTAGCTTGCAGAAAATGTAGAAAGTAGTTGTTATTATGGACTGCTCTGTTTCTTTCAAGAAGCAAAATCTGTGTATTCCTTCAAACCCTGTTTTGAAGAATGGATTTTTTTTGTATATATTTTATGTTAAAAATAAAAGAGAGACCCTGATACTGCAGAGTTGGACATTTGAAAGTTGAAGAAATCCTAGAATAAATACTGCTTACTGAAGTTTAATGCAGCTCCTTTATGTGTGATGCTACCCCGTTCATGTTTTGCCGTACATTGCAGCCTGCAGGTTGGGGAGCACTCGTCGGATGAGCAGCCAGTGTGTGTTTGTTTCTCTCCATTGCATAGTGGATGCTCTTTGCTCTCTGAAACTTTGCCTAGAGTTATTTATTTTCTCATGGAGTTTTCTGGGGCACACTTCACTGTGGGATCAAGTGGCTCTTAAAAAGAACATCTTTATGAGAGCTGTATTAAGCGAGGAGACAGTTAATTTTTCTTTCTCAAAGAAATGAGGCATCGGGAAATGAACATCAAACGCGTCCATGAGTTTGGATGCCCAGTCTGTGAACCAGAGGACGTGTTTTTTTAAGTGTGTAGTACTACGTATCTGCCTGAGGCAGAGCTTTCAGGTTAGAGTTGGGTCTACTCAAACTGCAGCAGCACAGACCTTCAAATTGCACTGAGAACAGGCTGATTCTTGACATGATCACTGCTTGTGAGTCCATCCGCTGAACTGGATGTGACTTGTGCAGCTGCATGGAGAATCTGTGTAGAGGCAGCAGTGCATTTCATCTTCCTGAGGCTGCATTCATTTGACTTTTAGCACTTTTATTTTCATTTCTTTCATTTTACTACAAACTCTCCAGTGTTCCCAGTACATAGTCTTGTTCACTTTATAAGCCACTGTAAAGGCAATCCAGTCCTTTAACAAGAATTAAAATGTAGATGTGGTCCTTTAACTGTGAATTGACACGTGATTTGTACGTACAGGGAACTGAAATGAGGATTACACTGGCTTCTGATTGCATATTCTTCAGCTTAATGTATTTTCGTCTACTCTGGATGTGAAAATCCATTGCTAACGGGTGCCATTGCGTTTTACAAGCAGCATATGCGTACATCTGATGACAGGATTTGGCCTGTATAGAGACATAACTTGTTTTTATTAATGATATCATGAAAATTAAGCTCTCAACCATTCAATCAGCTCACCATGGCATAATAAATGTTTCAGCACAGAGCCTGTGCTCCAAGTAATACATGGCAAATCTATTGTGAAGTTGATCAGTAACGTGTATTGGACTGTTTTCAGAATTTTTTTTTCTCTCCAAGTTCCTTCAATTGTGAAGAAAATAAGTTTAAAATTATTAGTTTATTATGTATTACAATACTATTCATAGGCAAATGTTTTAATACAGTTGGTATTCTAATAGAAACCACCCAATCTGATAATTTTAAGAGATTTTTTTTCTTTTTAAGCAGCTGCTTCCTCTCTGATTTGGATTTTAATCATGACTTGACTTAAGCTTTCATGTCTTACTTATGCTGCCAGGAGAAAACTTGAGCACTAGTTTACTTAATTATTTGCTGTACAACAGCTGCTAATATTAAAAAGGAAAAAAAAAACCCACAAAAATGCAGTCTCATCTTTAGGTCTGCTACGGACAAGAAAAGCAAAGGCAGAGATGACTGTAGCTACCCTGTCTGCTTGGCACTGTCTTCCTCCTCCTCTCTCACTTTCAGTTTTCAGTGTAATGAAGAGCAGGAGAACAATATTCTGTAATTAAGGATTCCATTAAGTTGAAGAAAAGAGCAAATGGAGTTGTTTGTTCTCCTAGCTGAAAAAATTTGTCTGGGGTGGGGGTTAGTGGTAGTAGTGTAGAAAGAGAGAGAGGTGGGTGGAGAGACCAAGTCAGGGCTGTTTGTTGAATATACTGTTAAGGACTGTTACCATCCTAATTAATCAAGTTAGAAATTACAGCTGTAGTCGGTTTCCCCCCAATTCTTGTTATCAATTTTCTTCTCTTTTGAGACAAAGCAAATATAAATTTTGTGTTCATTTGTCATTCGTTCTTTGACTTCAGCATCTCTGAAAATAACAATGTAGCACAAAAGACCAGTATTTACCTAGTTGTAATGTGGGTTGCCATGGTGTTTTGCAAATTATTGCAATTATGTTCACCATGCGAGTCGCCCTTGGTAACTGGCGAAAAAACTGATAATCCTGTTTTGAACAAAAGGTCAAATTGCTGAATAGAAAGTCTTGATTAACTAAAAGATGTACAAAGTGGAATTATTTCCTACCATTCAGAAATAGTTCTTGATCGGGTTTGGGGGAGGGGGTGAGTAAGTACATCTGATTACTGAAGTACAAAGCATTGAAAGGATGTTGTCTTGAGCCTTTCATGTAGTCTTAATGGTGGCTTTTTTGTCAAATTTACCCATTTGCGGCATTGAAAGAGGCAGCTGCATTTAAGCTTGAGAGATGGTGCTTTTTCAAGAGTTCAGTGCATGGAAAGTTCTCAGCAGTATCTGCAGTTTACTATTAGACCTTCGGCTATTAAAACTGATGTGCTGCATTTGAGCCCATAGCTCTTGGTGCTTGTAAAACCCTCTGACTGATGATCTAATAAATTGCTCTTACCGGACAATCTCTGATCAGATACTTTAGGAGAAAAAAAAATAACCACAGCTCTGAAAAGGATGGGGGTAGAACGCATGGCTGTACTGAAAAGTTTGCTTTTGTGATCTGCAAGTGGAAATGTTAGTAAATAAGACTGTATTTTCAGTATGAGTATTTTAAAGGCCCTCTGTGTTATTCCAGAATTCATTTTTATTTACATTTACAAAAGCAAAAATCAGTGTGAAAAGATTAAATGTTCTTCATAATCACCAGTCCTCAAAAATTACATACAAATATATAGAGGGAACGGTTTCCTGCACTTTAATGCTTTGAATTTCCTTTAGTCTTTCTTTTTTTTATTCTTGGGGGTGACAGGGGGAGCAAGGGAAGAGGTGAAGAGGATTAAGGATTTTTCTTTTTTTAATTATTTCTACTTTTTGTTTTTAAATAGCTACCTGGAAATTAATTCTTAAAACTTTGGAGAGCCTGTGTGAGAGCAGCATGAAAGCAAAGTAAACCTGAACAAGTTTGTGGGTTTACATTCTGCATCACCTAGCAACCCCCTGGCTCAGCCAGTTCTCTTCTCTGCCCCCAGTCCTGTTTACAGACCATTCAGACTGCTCTTCGAAACCATGAAAGATATTCAGTTTCATTAGTGCCATTCTCAAGGAGAAAATAATTAAACTTAAATGAACAAACACTGCTTAGTGATGCTTTAAACTTCTCTAGTTTAAGGTGACCAGACCATTGAGACCACTTGCTCTGCCATTACCTTTCACTCTGTTGAGCTCCTCTAAACTCACGTACCCATGTATGTGAATTACTGTTTTTAAAGTTTTCAACACTGTATTAACTCCTTCAGTATTTAGAGATGTTCATAACCATACTGAAAAGATGTTCCACAGAAACAATCTTTTTGTCTCCTTACCAACTTGAAATGTATACTGGAGCTGACAAACCGTACTGTTACTGCCATGCACATGAGCAGAACCTCTCTGTGTCCTATATTACATCTAATGTCTTGCAGGAAGTTCAACATCCAAGTCTCAGACAGGAAAAATTCAAGGACTGTACAAATGTTTGAGGGGAGAAGGAAGAAAAGAGATTTGTGGAAGAAGAGAGGGGAGTAGAGTGTTTTTAGCTTTCTAACCAAAGTAGAGGCATGGTTTTTAAGAAACCTTTGAGTTCTTACTGTTTGTATGTGGCTAGATTCTTTAACAAGCAATGCATGGATGGGCTGTATAAGCTCTTTGTGCTTTGTTGACAGTTGACAGACAAAGCAAAATTTTTTCTGAAGCAAGGTACTGTACTTAGTTGTGACCTATTGTACCCTTAGAGTATGGCTTGCTTTGAGTTGTATGAATAGGGAGAGTATTTTGGCAAAATGGACTTAAATATCCTTCTAGAGGTTTTAGCTCTCAGTACAGAAATACATAAGACATCCTTCACCAATCCTTTTCTTATTGTACTTTTCCACGCGTAGTCATTTTGAATATATCTTCTCTCAGTGGCTTACTCAAAATTCAATTTAGCTGTTTTTAGATTGTCTTAAGTGAAATAAAATTGTTGGTAATAGCTGGTTCTCTTTGTGAGCGTATGTTAGCCTGTGAACACTTATGCTCTACTTTTTAATCTTTCGGGGCATGTGTTTTGGTGCCTAAAACCTTATTTTACTGGAGATAAGAAGAGCAAGGTATTGGATTTGATGTGAAGTAAAGCAGAACATACTTGCTAATTTAGTTTGTAATGTATGAGTGTTAAGGTTGGAATTTGTCCCCTTGTGGGGCTATTACATGTGTTTAAATGAGGGCCACTGTTTGCATCAAATCTATCATAAGGGTTTGGAGTGCTCTATTATCCTTTCAGTAGGCTGATGGCAGAGCCTGGTCTTTGCACAAATGAGATCAATAAG
This sequence comes from Grallaria varia, assembly GCA_013396735.1. Lineage (NCBI taxonomy): Eukaryota > Metazoa > Chordata > Aves > Passeriformes > Formicariidae > Grallaria > Grallaria varia. The sequence goes on from VWZG01008933.1 coordinate 25,500, forward strand.
TTTCAAATAACTTTTATGAAATGGCATGTGACTGTACATTTAAAGGTGTCTTTAAAAAAATCAATTTCTAATAACATGTAAAACTCTTACATTGACCTACAAGATATTTTTCACTTCTGTCCTGTTTGATAATTTTGTTTAAAACATTTTTTATGTTAGCTTGAGCATTTGAGTTCTTGAGGGGGATAGGGTATGGGTATCTCCTGTGTTATCTCCTGCTTTGGTCACGTACACACACCTCCAAGACTTCTAATGGTAAAACTGATAGGATAGATAGTGCAGATAGTAATAATTTCTAGAAATTAATGAAGTTTTCATTTCGTCTTGGATGGTTTCCTTGAATTTTTTTTCCAGTTCTGGATTAGAATGCAATTCAAGTTCTATCATTTTGGAGTATTCAGAATTACAAAATACCAGTCTTGAAACTTTATATAATTTTCAGTAGCTTATAAATAGACATAAGATATTCTGTGGCTGACTTTGCATCACAGCAGAGATGCGTTGCTGATAGGGCTGTGAGGGTGTGCAAGTACTGAAAGGATTCCTAAAAATTATGCTATGGAGATACTTTGTTGTAGGCTAAATCCTCTCAAGTTTATATACGTTTTTCATAATATCCAGTACAAACTTTAGGTGTTTTAGACCAGTGCAATTGGCAGCTTCGCTTCTAGTGGCCACCTGGAATATACGTCAGTGCTTTTACTTAGATGTTATCATCAGCTTTTTCAAGATATAAGGACATTGAGAAACTCAGGTTGTATTTGTATCCTCTTTCATGCTTTCTTTAAGGTAGCAAGTCTGTGTACTTACATTACCTTCAATTGCAGTTTGTCTGGTTGCTTTGGACCTTCACAATTTGTCCTTTGAAGGTGGGTTTCCCTTTGACTCCAAGTGCCTTTGAGTCGCTTCAGGCCGGCAGTTTTCCAGTGGGGAAACTTGGACAACAGATAGGAGTGTTTCTGAGAACAGGAGGTTTCAGTGCTTTGGAGAGAATGTAATTCTCTTTTATCACCAGTGGGTGGTTGAACAGTTACTTGCCTTCCACTAGAAAGTTACTAGGTAAGATGCTTCAATTCGATAACGTCGTTTAATGTGCTTCTTGTGATAATAATAATGCATATATAACCAACCATCTCCAGTATCTGTATTGCTTTCAAGTAATTCACTTTCAAAAGCATATCCTTTCTTTACCTTTCATTTAAGAGACAGTTCTGTATTTTTCCTAAAAGATCATGTCTAGCTGCTCATCAGACTGGATAATGCTGAATTCAAGAGGAGCAGAGTGAGCCATCCAGGAAAGGAATTTCCTTTCTTTGTAAGAGTTGTGTTACCCACTCCATCCCACTGCTGAATTCTATTCAGTTACAGAGGCCAAAACTTGAGAAGCTCTGAAAAGAAGGAAATGCTTAGGAAAAAAATTGAAATCATATCTTCAACTTCCATTGCAGTGAGGCAGCATGAAATAGAGCATGAGATGCCATGGTTAGTGTTTATATTTTCCCTAAACTGAATGATCAGGTAGCATCAGACTCTAAAAATACCGATGCTGGTAAATGTAACCTCTTTTCTTCTGGATGAGGAGCTAGATACAATATTTATTGTATAGGAAAAGAAAAATTAATGCAAAGTCAGTGGCCAAGAGTGAGCTGATAGAACAGGTCCTTTTCTTGTGATCCAAATAATCATATACCACACTGGATCTGTCAGGTATTCACCATTCTAAGCATATGCAGCAATGTCTTTGAGCTACATCTTGGAAGCAGGTTTAGCATGGTACCTATCCCACTTAAAATAAAAAGAGAAAAGCTCCTGTCAGCCAGCATCAATAGTAGGCTCTTGACCCAGTTCTTTTGTAAAACAGTCTGAAGGGTCCGGGAAAATATCAAAGGAATTTATTATTCAGAGATGATTAAATGTTACAGTTAGGAGACAGTAGTATAAAACCTTGAAACAAAGGTTCAAGATCATCAAATGATCATCAAAGATCATCTTTGTCTTGCATACTTAAATTTGAGTATAAATATTTTAACTTAGTTTTAAGATGTTTTTGACTGAAAAGCCTCAGTTATGCCTGATGGTTCAAGAGAACTTGCATACACTGTGAAATTCTTTTACATTTTAAAATTCTAGGGTAGAGTTTGGACATAACATCTTCTCTAGAAGCGTTTTCCTCAACCTAACATTACAGCATCTGACTTAGTACAATTTGATCTCCTTATAGTAACATATTAAAGAAGTGGAGAGAGCTTCTCCAGCAATTTCTTGTTAAAATTTAGGTAAAGTGGAAAAGAAGGCTGGAGTGACTAGTATATGAATAACAATGTCTATCCATATGCTACTTTGAGATCTAAATATGTCTGAACTTACTAACTAAAGAGGCTCTGCAAGTCCCCTATATTTTCTTCACAGATAAAATGAGATCCTTCTCGTGGTCTCACAAATACATGTTTTTATTAGTGCTTGGTATTTTGTTTGTGGAGTATCAGGCCTTGTAGGATCCTGAAAACATTGGTGACCCAGAATCCTGCATCACTCATTCCTTCTAATTCCATTACTCCAGTTGTTAGGTGTGGTTTGCATGATTCTTTCCAATAGAGTGTGCCTGTTTGTTCCTTATCCAGGAGATTATCACTGATAGGAAAAATGCCAAACTAGATCAGATGTTCCTTGTAAAGGCTCCTTCTCGTGGTGATCATTTTGCTAGGGGGTGTTCCTTTTATATGTTGACTCAGTCTTTTATAAACTCAGATAATCTCAGCTCCAGGTTGTTTGTATTTAGTAGCTACAACTTCCAGAGGAACAGTTGCCTCTGCTCAGGCTGTCAGGAGACATGTACATTTGACAAAGTCAGGTGTCTTAAGGAATCACCTGCGTGGAGCCCTCCTGATCAAAGTGTTCTACACTGAGTCTGCTCTGGTAGTCTCACAGATAAATCACTTCATCCTTAAGAACAATCAAGCAACTATCTGATGTGTCTCTGTACTTGCTCTGAAGGGACATTCAGGGTGAAGCAACTGGCTGGAAGCAGCTACAGAAAGTATACAAAACAGGAAGGCACCAGGATACTGCAGAGTTACTTTTCCTGCAGAAGAGAATAGTGTGTGTCTGGTTATGCCAATCCCGACCTCATCAAGTCCTCCATCTTGGAAATCCCTTTAAAAATTAAATGAGTCCATGCCTTTTCTGTGTCTAGCAGCAGTAGAATTGGTTTCTTTATATGAGTGATCTTCTGAGGTTTTTACCAGGTACGTTTCCCCATGAAAAAAGTGGGATGTTGCCTGAGGAACCTCAGTTATGCTGAACTTCACTGGAGTGGTAGAATCACTGTCCCTGGAAGTGCTCAGAAGGTGTGTGGATGTGGTGCTTGGGGTGCTGGGTTAACGCTTTGGCTTCGTGATCTTGGAGGTCTTTTGCAACCTTAGTGATTCTGTGATTCACATCACCAAGTGGGTAAAGTTTCCTGGTGAAGTTGTTTTTAACTCTATTACATCATCCCTGTCCTGAGGGGAATTTCTGCTTGGAATTGTAGCAGTGGCAGGTAGGTGTCACTCAAGTCTGTGTTGTCTACTGAAATTCCAGTGTATGACACTCGTTCTCGCACTGTCATTCAGATTTTCATTGCTGCTGGTATCTCACTAAGACGGTACAAATGCGTTGGATTGTGTCAGTGTTATTACTAGAGTATTTCTTTGTTCTAAATGGGCTAAAAATCAGATTAGGAATTGAAATTACTGTAATTTGGTTTCTGGTACACAGCAGAGAAAGTTTCCTGACTTCACAGCAATAGCTCATCTTTAAGTCAATATTCATATGACCTTTCATATTCTAAGTGTGAAATTGCTATGTCATAATTCTCAAAAGTTATAACTATTGCTAAGAGTCAAAACACTTGCCAGACAATGTGCAAATGGTGTGTTTGGCTGTAATTCCTGAGATGCTGTCTACTACTATGCAAAGTTTGCTCCCCCAAACACTCAGCTGTTTACAGAAGACACAGATAAAACACACTTGCGATGTGGAACAAGTTACTGCTGTTGGAACTGACAACTTTCAGGTCACTGAGTCAAGTCGTCTGTTGCCATTATGAGCTGCCTTATTTTATTTCATAAAATCATCTATCTTTTAACACTGCATGGGGTATCAATATATTTGATAGTGTGCCCAGTAATGCAGTATTAGTGGAACCTCAAGGGATTTAAAGCCACTTCAGCCAGATTTACCCTGTTTGGCAATGCTATGCATAATAATGGATGTTGACAGGAAAATGGATATTGAAGTTTCTGGTCTTTGAATGAGTGAAAATAATATGCTTTTGTAAGAGTAGTATTAAAAGAGAGGTCAGTGTGAAGTTTAAGTGGCCTGATTAGTGGCTCACAATGATACCTGGATCAGAAAATTTTCACTGCGTTGTCTCTCATGTTCAGCCTTCGAAAAGCTGTTTTGTTCATCAGTGGCAAGAACAGCAAGCTTATGCTGATTGACTAGGGCAGCATCTTCAGGTAGGGTTCCTACACTTCCCTTCTGGTGGGTTTAATGATTTAAAGTGATCATTTCTCCTCTGGAGTGCTGAAGCCATGGATTTTGAATGTAATATGCTCATGGTCACATCTCCCAGCCATCTCGAGATTGGGCATCATCCAGCTACTAAGTTCCCATTTTCTAAAGTCCACGGTAAGATGGTCTTCAGTGGGGAGAAAGATTGCAGAGGAGCAAGCACAAATTAAAATTAAATTCAACTCCAACTTAACTGATAGTAACTTGTGAATAATTTTCTAGTGCTTACAGCTTTCTGCTTTTTACTACCACGTTTCTTTCATGCCATGTGAACTGTGAAAGCATTGTAGTGCCTCAGCATCCATAGTGTGTGAAGGCAGGAACAGATACAGAACTAAAGGTGTTGTAGAGAAGTACATCAGTCTTGTACTGTAGCAGGCAGCCAAGCTACATTGTGAAATGTAATTTGTAAAAACTATTAAGATAAAGCTCAGTAAATGTATGTTGTTGACTCCTGTAACTGCTGTTTAAAAGGCTGTTCTGAAACCACTTGCCTCTGTATTTTGGGGTATTATTTCTAATGCTTGTTGATCGCTAGAATGGGAGAGGCTAATTCTCAAGAACAGACTTAGGAAGAAACAAAATTACTTTTGACTTGCAAATTTCTCCCCAGTAGCTACAGTTCATGGACATAATACTCTTCAGGGATTTTCTTCTATCTTGTGCTTTTATTTCAGGGGTTTTTTTGTATGCTTTTTTATTTTTTTTAAATGAACTAAGCATTTGTAGGCAGAATGTTTGGAAGCGCTAGTTGCCTTTTTTTCCCCCTCCGTCAACTTGTATTTCATTTCCCACAGTGTTGCAGATACCAAGGAGAACAAAGCTGAAGGTTTCCTATTATGATTTTGTTTGATCTATTGCAAATTAATTTACAGACTTAGTGATAGCCACTGGGAAATGAAGGATTGGTTTTGTTTGGTCAGTGAAGATGACAGGCATAGATCAAATAAGAGTTAACAATAATGCACTTGAGCAGATTGAATCAGAACATAATGCATGTATTGAATTTGATTGCAACATGCATGTCCATGGAAAAGTTTTTTGTTTAAAACAAATCAAGGCTATGACTTAATTATCAAAGCAAAACAAGAGACATAAAGAGCTACAGGTTTCTGATACTGCTTTTTTTCAAAAATATCTCCCTTTGCACAGTTATCACCATGTTTAATTTCCATAAATAATAGCAACAGTTATTGTTGTCATTTGTTAAGAGAGATTAGCAGATAGTAAGTACAAACAAACACAGATAAGGGCTGAATAGAGAGGTGACAAAGAAAAAAAGACCTCTTTAATGTTAATTATAACTGGTAGGAAGTCTACACAAATGACATTAATTGTTTTCTATATGAATTGAAGGAACATTTAGTTAGTATCTATGCAACATGTTTGAGCATTTTATTGTAGGCAATGACTTAGATCTTCATTTTTAAAATACCGTTTATTGCGATACGTACTGTTCAGTGAAACATGTTTTTATCGTTATTTCTTAGTAGCTGAAAACAAGTATAATACCAAGCTGTTGGATTTGATTGGTTATTTTTCTCCTAAGCCATTGTTTTTAGTTTAAGCAGGTTTTTTCCGGCCTTTTTTCACCTGTATTTTGTGACCAGCACTTTCTTCAACAGTGACTGCATTAGACTGACACAATTGCCTAAAGAAACTTCCTTCGAGTGTCATTAGTCAGTGGTGGTCTGGGTGGGACCATCTGTGCATTCCACTGAGAGACAGTGGAAGCAGTACCTTGTAAGTGGTGTAGGCCTTTGTTTCTTAATTGTTAGCTAAAAATGCCAATAGGTGGCAGAAAACACGGTTACTTTTATCGTGCATTATTTTCATGGTTGTCTATTTTTGAGTATTCCATTCAGCTGAAGTTGGGATGCTGCTCCCATTCCAGGCTTTGTTTTTTCAGTTGCACTTGCATTCCCTAACTGTCGTGCTATCTGACAGTTCCATGCTTTGTTTTTCTAATATAATAAATGGTTTCAAAGTTCAAATGTAGTCATTTAATATGTTTTGAGTCATAAGTGTTCTCTTTGTGCACACAGAATCTTTTCCTAGTTACAGCTGAAGCAATGATGTTCTTTAACAGGAGGGGTTTGGAATAGGTGAGGACACCCTCCACACCTCCCTTCTGGCCTTGTTTGTGCCAGACTGCTGCCAGATGTTTCATAGGAAGGTAGAGATGCCACATAATAAGCAAATGTGGCATAAATAACTTCTCACACAGAGCATAGCTTTTGTCTCTAAAAATTAACTTAATAGAAGATGTGTGATACTTCATTATCCTTTGCAGAAATGTTTTTGTGTTTTCCCTCACAGTGGCACTAACGATATTCTTGGTACTCACTAAGTGAGTGCCTGAAGATCACAATGCTATCCTTGGGTGGTTCATTTTTTTGTAGAAGGTAATTCTGTATCTGTTAAAACTGAGTTATTTAAAAAATGTAAGGCAACAGATAAACACCTTCCTCTTTTAAAAATAAATCCGAGGTTTATTTGCAAAACCAAAGCCAAGGAGTATCTATTTCACTTGAGACTCATTTGTGCCTACTGACTTCAGAAGACACAGGTCAAGTGTCTGTGTTAGGTCATGTCCTAAGTTAGGATTTTTCACGTTGAAGCATGTGCTGATGAAGTACCTCAGTCTCGTTGAGCAGTGTCTTGTCTTCGTAATGTTAATTCTGAAGTATTTATCATAAATAAATCATTTGTGACAAGGAAAGTGGTACTAGGACTGCTAGGGCAACAGTTGTGCAAGAGACCAAATTAAGTCAATGGAAGTTCTTTGAATTCTTGACATTTTCTCACTGTGAGGTATTAAATATATTATGATTTACATTGCTAATGTACATAACAATGAAACTCAAATGTAGTGATCATGTACATTAATTATACTGTTTCCAAATTCCCTAATTTTATTAAGGATGTCTAGAGTAGGGAGGATTTGCCTCATCCCGAAATCTGTTAGGTGAAGTGCTTTTTGGAGATGATTTTTTCTTCCTCCATTTGCTATAAACAGACCATCTTAAACTGGGTATCAGGCTTTTAGATATCCAAGTTGGGTGCAATGAATCTGTTTATAATAGAGTCTTTCCATTCCTTCATTATGGACTTGGGCACACATTTTAGGAAGCAATATGCATTGCTGTTGGCATGAAGTTCCACACACAGTTTTTCTGGTGTGGCCACATAAAAGCTCTGCAAGGGCAGCAGGAAGTGTTTTATGGACTTTACACCAAGTGGGATAATATTGAGTATGGCATGGCTGGAGAAATGGTGGAAGAAGAGAGGTCTCTGGAATAAATGAAGTAAAGGATTTCAACTTTCATCTTAAAACAATAAACAAACAAAACCCGTGAGACAGTCTTGGACCACTTTTGAAGTCATTATAGAATATATTTTTAAGTTGAAACTTAAGTGGAAATTAGGTATGAGTAATCACCAGAACATGACGTTGGGACAGCTTGTGGAAGAGCCAGTGTGAATGGAATCAAGCAACTTTTTGAGTTGTAATATTTTTGTCAAAGTACCAGGAATTTTGGTATAGTTAGATTTAACTTCTTTGCAGGAGCAATAAAAATTTTTGAAATGGGCAAAAATAACTCGTCACTATTCCCAGCAGAGACATCAGCAGCTGATAATCTGAAATGCAGAGGGTACAGGGCTGTGCTGCTCAGGGAACTGCAGGACGACTTGCAGAAAGACTTTATGCTACTGAGTTGACTTGTCGTGTAACAGTGGAAGATTAAATCCTCTGCCAAGTAATGTGAAGTGTGGCAGATGCTGAAAAACTAATCCTGATTTTGTATACAAGGGATGTATTGACTTACTAGGGAAGGCTAAAATTATAATTCTTGGATAATAATAACTATCTTTCTGGAAATGACTGCTTGGTTCTCAGTTGCTCAGTAGTGCTCTAGGCAAACAGAACTTGAGGAAAGAAAAGAACAGAGGACAAGATGGTTAATACCATTTTGTTTCTGCATAAATTTGTCTCCGTCTAGCGTCCTCAATATAGTGTGCAATACAGGTTTCATTTCCCTCCCCATTTGTCATCTATTTTCCCCCAGGCCCCTCATTTCAAAAAAAGACCTGGAGAAGTTTCAGAGAAGGGCAACAAAGATTTGGAGTGATTCCCATGCCAGGAACAACTAAGTAAATTAGGACTGTGGTTTGGAAAAGAGTTTGATTGCAGGTGATGTGATGGAGGTCTATAAAATCACGAGTGGCACGAGAAAGGTGAATGCAGAATGATTTTTCCTAGTCTCCCTGATGCAAGAACTAGAAAGCATTAAAAGAGAAGGAGTGTGTGTGTGTGTGTGTGTGTGTGTGTGTGTGTGTGTGTGTGTGTTCAAGAAAAATAAGATACTTTTCCATATAGTGCATAGTGGTTCTGCAGTATATTGCAGATGCTAAAAGTTTCAATTGGTTCCAAAAACAGTTGAAGTTCATTGGGGTGAGGGTAGTAATGCATCCAGTCACCACTGAATATAGAGAGAGTGATTCAGGTGGTCCTTGAGCCATTTCCAAAAGCTGGGAAAATCTTTGGAAGAGTTTTCACTGTGTGCTCTCTCTTATGCTATTCCTTAGTATCCTCTGTTGATGGTTCTTAGAGATGAAGTGTAGCATTGTTTTTAGCCTATGGGCAGACCTGGCACAAAAAGTACATCCTTGCCAGTCCCAGAGTCCTTCTTTGCTTCGTACTCTTAAGAGAAGCCTTTTGCATTGTCTCCCTGAGCTCACATAAAGCAAACTGGCTCTGATTTTATTTCATTTTAATTCAGCAAAATCTTAGTTTTTTTCCTAAATGAGTCAGTTTACACTGAAGTCTCAGAAGCGTTCTAAAAAAATACATGTATTTAAAAAAGAAGAAAGGCAAGCTTCTGGTTGGCATCAGGAAACAGAAAAAGTTAAAAACTGGTTTTCCCCCTCTAAAGCACAAGCAAG
>VWZG01008933.1:40000-87500 GCA_013396735.1 Grallaria varia
TTGGTAATTCTAATTAATTTGCTTCTGTCTTTTATCATCTTTAGCTAGAATTCAAAAGAAAGGATGTTTTTTGCTTTTTTTTAATGTTTTTAAATTATTATTTCTCTGTGCTTTATATAATAACCCATTGGAGGCTTGAAACAGCAACCTTTCCTGGAGTTCAAATTCACAGTGGTCCATTGTGAAATATCAAATGAATACTGAATAATAGTTATTGATTTTTATTATTATTTTTAGAAATGGGAGCATTTAACTTCATGCTTTGAAAAGTGGAATAAAATTCTAAATAATTTGCATGTAATTTTTTTCAAACGGTTAAGTACAAAGTGATTGAACATGGATCCTGCCAGTTATGGCAGTCCCCCATTTTAGAGTTTAAAAAGCTTAATATGTATGCTTTCTTGCACATTCTAAATCTCAAAGTACTTTAGACATAACAAATGGATTTACAAACTATATATAGGTTCACTTACTTTATCACTGAAGTGCAGCTCCCTCAAAGACTGAGCACAGCAGCTGTTTAACAACCTAGAGAAACATCATGTGGCAGCTGAGAGCAAGAGCTGAAGAACACTGTATGAAATGGAGCTGCAAAGGGAGCTTGAGGCTTTCGAGCAAATGGTACTCCAGGGGAGTTAATTTGTCTGGGACAGTTAGGGTAAACCACCAGAACTTAACCAAAGGTGCCCACAGGACCTGTGCGTCACCGTCCTCTCATCAGAAAGATAACACTTTGTTCAGTTCTAGAGGAGAGTCCAGCACGAGGAAGACTCAGTAGAATCACTTTGGGTAGATTTCTCTTGCAAAAACTGACTGTAATTGTAATCTAGGATGGACAATCATAGAACAAGGCGAGAAGAGCTGGTAGAGAAGAATTAACTTCTGATAAGAATAGTTCCTGTGGAGTTGGTTGTTACACAGGAGGATGTTTCAGGATACGTGAAGAAATTAATTCTCCACCATTTTGGATTTCTTGGTATTTTGATGGTGTGGTTAATGACATTCCCTCTAGAGCTTAAGAAAGTGGGGAGAGTTACAGAAGCTCTGAAGTAGCATTTGTTAAAACTATGTTCTAGGAGTTAAATTTTAATGATAACAGTTTTCATCATGTGTAAGCATTTTTTGGGTCTTATTTTTTCTTTCTGGAGAAGTTTTGAACAGGTTATGCTAAGACAGTTAAGACGCTACCTGAAATTTGGAGCATAATTTGACCTGAAATAATAGATTATCTAGATTAATCACCTGGTGCTGGACAAAACTGAAATATTCATGTTCCGTCTTATAGATATTAAACTCTTTTTGGGACTTTGCACAACTCTATGAAAACTACTTTTAAGTTTTTTGATAACCCTGTGATGAGATATGTAGAGAAACTGCTTTACTGCTCCATAGGTTATCTCATATTAGACTCTCGAAGTCTGTTGTTTGTGAGTGGGATGGATTGACAGAAGTAGTTTTACTTCTTGCTTGAAGAGACATATCTGCATTTGGTTACTCTTATTTTCATGATCTAGGTGATCTGTTGAATGTCATGCTTCTGAATACCCAGGTAGAAGAAATGGAAAGAATACCTTCCAGCACTTCCACATGCATAAGAGAATGTTGCTGTTTTCTCAGTTTTTTATTTTATCAGTCATCAGTGCTCTAATCCTGCTGTCTATTTTTTTTGCATGGGTGATCTTGTTAAGGGATGAGTACTCATGATAACGTTGGGAAGGCTGCTCTTCCCCTTGCTGAAAACCACTCCAAAATCCTCACCTAACAAAACAGTCTATTGGCATGGTTAGTAAATATTGTGAGGTTTGGCTGCTTTCCTACTACCACACAAGGTTGTTGTTACCTAACCTAATTTATGCCTTCCAGTCAGCGCTCAGCTCCATTCCTCATCCCAAAGGCAGAAATATGTAGATGCTTCTAACAATGAGCTGGCTACTATAAAAGTTAATTTTCTGCTTGAGAGAGCTCCTTTGGTTAGCTGTACTATATGTAGAAAGCTACTAATTGTTGGCTACACAAATATTTTTTTTCAAAATGCACAACTCCCCCAACTTTTTGTAAAAAAAAAAGTTTGAACTTGCAGTTTTCCCTTGCACTTGTGTAAACCCCAACAAGAGGATTGCCAGTTCTTTACTGAATATATTCAGTGCCTCACCTTACAAGAAGTTATTGATGAGCTAACGTAGATAATACAGTCTTGAAGTCTTGTGAAGAAATAATGTATTAAAGATGACTTCCTTTCAAGAGACAATTTCCATTGCAGAATATACAGTGGAATGAAGGCAACATTGAGTGGGTTATATAAATTTGGTGAATAAAAGGTGAAAGGTTGTAACGAAAAGACAATGATAAAAAAAGTCTGCTGTAAGACCTCTGGGTAATACTAAACTTTCCACCTGCGTTTGGCTGCGTTGTACTTGGCATCCATGCGCCCCTACGAGCAAGAGTCAGGTGAAAAGTCCTGAAGAGTTTCCTTGTGGAGAGCAAAAGACAAGCTGTCAAATTTCTGAAAAATTGTCTTGGTAGCACCTCTTTGACTGAGGTGCACTCTGAGCTACCTTGATGTCTGTTGTGGATCTGGTCTCTACAGGAGCAGGCTTGTGTGTGTGTGTCAGAGTTTCCATACCTGTGGAATTCAGCTGCCTTGCTGCCCAGAATTGGAGTGTGCTCTTAATTACATAAGATTTAAGAATGATGATGTTAAAATCATAATTTTGTAAGGATAAAGTTAGAAGAGAGTAAAACAATAACACTGATTATTGATGTATTTAGCAGCAAATGCATTTCAGTAGGTGTTCTTGTGGAGCTGTCTAGCCTACAAGATGGGTAATTAGGCAATCCAACTTTTCCTCAGCCAGAACTTTTTCCTTTTACTTTCTCTAAATACATTTTTCAGTTTACTTTTTTAAAGTGTTGTTACTAAATCCTCTGAGAGCAGCTGCTCTGGGCAGTCTGTTCTTTCTCAGATGGAATGTCCTCTTCTTTGTTCTTCTTTTCATTCCCTGTAATTTGGGCGTGGGGGTTCTGCACGATACTGTAAAGGATAAGGTAATTTTTTTTTCCAGCCTTACTTATTTAAGATTACATGATTGACATTTTTATTGCATGGGTGTACGAGGCTGATTTTTTTGGGTTTGCTGTCTTTTAAATCTCAGAAATACGACTTTATTAGCTTAACAATTTAGATGTCTTAATTATTCATAATTTATGTTCCCTGTAAGATTCATTGTGTTTTGCTTCCTACATGCTTTTTATACATAAGACTCTTTTTTTTTTTTTTTNGGGGAAGGTCTGGTGATGCATTTGAGAGTGGTATGGCCAAAACAGCTGTGTACTGAGTACTGTGATGGCAGTACCACAAGTTCCCTAGTGGGTATCATGACAGGAAGTATGCTTTGCTGCCTCCTTTTGGGTTACTGAAACCTAGGTTCTTTCTCTACTTTTATTCTTTCACAAGGCATCTAAAACTGTGTATTTGAAAAGAGGCAGAGAACATCATTGTGCAGTTCCAGATGTGTTTGTTTGGTATTGGATGAAAAATAATGTGGTTGCTCAGAAAGAGAATGAAATTCAGTTAGCAGAGATCGTGAGCACAGATAGGTAACTTAGAGGAGTAGAAGTGAGTCTTTGCAATTAATTTTTGAAGTTGCTAGAAAAAATTAGCATGCATTCTATTGTGATTGGGTTTCTTTGGTAGGTAGGTAAATGGTGGTGGTTTCATTCTAATGCCAATATTGGCAATGTATGACAAAGTCTGCCCTTTTTCCTTTTGTCTAGAATTTTGGTAGACATCAGCTCCTTCTATTGGGAGTGTTACATCTGATGACATTCACCTCTTTGAATGGCACTGAGTGTTTTTGAGAGCAATACAACAGTTTTTCTGTCCTGCCCAGTTTTAGCAAATCTTGAGAGAGGTGCTTCAGTGACTTGAGATCAAGACTTGCATTCATAAAACTCGTGGTACACAGTGCTACAGACAGAAAAGTGCTACACTCCTGTGCCACACACAGATAGGTGCAGCTGGGGACTGTTCATCTGAGCAAAACAGAGCAAGAAAAGTCTTATTTCATGGAGGTGTCATCTGTGCACATTTTGGCTCCACCGTAAGTTAAGCAAGTCAGATAAACTATATTGAAGTCTGTTTACCTTTCCATCTGAAGCAGTAATCTTGCATAGTCTGAGAAGGTTGGGGAGTTGCTTGTTTATATTGGTGGCATTGTGGAGATGGGAACTTGAGTTGATCTCTAAAAGTTCTGATATTGTAATAGTAAAATGTTCCAGGGTGCATGATGAATAGCTGAAGCATTTTCACCTCTCAGCCTGGTTTCCTTATTGCATAAGAAAAATCAAGATCAACAAGAAGGAGCATTGGTTCCAATCCTTTACTGTTCACTGAAATGCTAGATTTGCTTTAGGCAAAATAGTGTGCTCTGCAGCACATGTATTCCTTGCTTCAGATTATTTACCTCTTTGAGGTCAAATAATAGTTGGTTAAAAGTTAAGAAAATAGGAGTTGATGGTGCTAGCTTTTCAAACTTTTTACTGTCTTGCTAATACCTAGAATTGAGGGAATGACTCCTGAAGTCTTGAGAGACAGGAATACAGTAATCCAAAGCAGTTTGTTTAGTTCCCTCTCTGTAAATTACACTTTTTTTTCACATGCATATGTCTACATCTGAAACATATTTAGATAAGCTTATTTGCTTGTGTATCTAGCCTATTTATAGTGTTTATTTAATAATAAACCATTTTTAAATGATGTACTTGTGCGTGTTGAATGATAATCAAGATAAAAGCTTTCACAAATATTAGTAAATTATTTTGCAGAAAAGAAATGCAACATTACCTGTTTCTTAACAAAATCGTAATTCAAATAAATACGTATAAGCCAAGTTGCTTGCACAGATTGCACTTTTATATGGTGTGCTTCTGGAAGCTGACTAGTGCCAAATATTTGTGTAAAGTGTATCAGTTGCTGAGAAAGGTTTTTATTTCTAAAAAAGTAAATAAATGTTGCAAGTACAGAGCTAGATTAACCCAATTTATGTAAACAGAAGTATTTTACTTCCAAATTGTAACCTCTACTACAGTCCAGATTGTGAGAACAGAACTTGTTCTGCCAGCTCTTTCCATTGTTATCCATAGCATCCTGCATCTGAACATCAGAAGTGGCACCCTTTATTTTTGCAAGCAGACAGAGGACTCAAAATGTGCCTCACATGAGATAATGAGTAGTAACCTTGGGCTCGTCCATGGCACTACACAGCCATTCTTGAACTCATGAGCAGATTGCACGAAGTGGTAAAAAAGCAGCCTTATACCTGGTCTGTAGAGGCCCCTGGGAGAACTCTGGTGATGGCTTCACTCTCTCTTTGCTACGGACTGTGTCTGGTAGATGATTGATTTGTGGATCTGGGAGCCACCTGATGCAGATTCTTTCCCTACAGGCAGAATTTACTCCTAGTAAGGTGGTTTCATACAGTCTTACTAGTTGGGCCCAACTTGATTTATTTGTTTTCAGGCTGTGAGAAATGTGGGTCCTGAGAAAGAGAATATGACTTGCGTTCTCCATGAGCAAGGACAGAGTTTTTGAATGCAGATTTCAGCTCAGCAGAGTCCTAATTGTTTGAAGTTTTTTTTTCAATTGTAGTAATACATCTTTTTGTAGGGTAAGTTTCCTGGATATTTACAGTTCGGTTCATGTTTGTTAGAAAGAACATCGTGAGTTTAGAATTTTTTAAGGAATACATGAAATTACTTGAAAGGTGAAAGAGTTCTGTTCAGTGATGAGAGTTCCTATGCGTGTGCTTATTTTTTCTGTTTCAAATAAGCGGTGACCTATAGTTAACTGCAGTTGAGTGCTCTTCGTTCCCTTAGTAGATCCACCAATTCTCTAGAATGACACGCTGCTCTGGAGCAGTGCTAGCCTGTTCTGTAACACTTAAGGTAGTTGGGGAATAAACTACATTTGTCTTGTACACAAAGGAGAGGATATACTGTACAGAGTATCCTGCTTATTTCAAGCAGCAGTTTATTTGAAGTGTGAAAATATTCTTGATCAGAGGCTCTTCAAATACAGTTGATTTTGGGACCAAGCTGATGCTTCTTGAGAATAATGTTCTATGCATCTGGTCAGATATAATTTTGTCGTTTTGCTTGTATGTACTGCTGGGTCAGTCCAGTTCCAGAATGATGTCTGTCTTTCATCAGCTGTCCAGTAAAACTCATTTGTTTGGTTTGGTGTGAAAAACCTCAAATTTTAACCTTTCTGCTGTAGATAGTTTTGAGAATTTTTGTACAATCCCCATCCTAAAGTACATCACTATAGGATGAATATTCGGACTGATTAGTCTGCAATTTTTTATAAAATATTAATATTTTTATTTTAAAACTTCTAATTTATATTTGTTTGCCGTTGTATTTTGATAAAATGTCTGTGTTCATATATATGTGCAGACATGCATGAAGTGTATAAATATGTATACATACACACGTGCACACACACACACATATATATATAACATCTGTAGAGCTAATTTCTGTACAGTTATCATAGAATGGCTTGAATTGGAAGGGATCTTAAAAATCATCCTGTTTCAACCCCACTGTCTTAGGCAAGGACACTTTTCACTTAATCAGGTTGATCAGAGCTCTGTCCAACAATTAAGTCATTGCTATTAGTCATTGATTGCTGTTATAATGTTCTTAGAAAAAAAGATGCCACACAGGAGATAGTGTCTGGTCTTGTTAAAGACTCTGTCACAAATTTTATGTGCTTGTCTCATGTATAATTGTGTTAAATAATAGTAATATCAAAAATCAGTCATAAACATATTGATGCTGAAAATTTCCAAATGAAGCACACTTTGCAATGATAAATGTATCATGAAGGTATGAAAGGCAAGTGATTCTCACCCATCAAAAAAAGATTGATTCTTAGTTAAGACATGTTCTCACTGCCAGATCTGATTGCACTGCTCAGATGAGTCTGGGTACTGGGTGCAAGGCAGAGCTCGAACCCAAAACTAAAAGCAAGAGAACACACTGTCTTCCCTCGCTTACAGTAGCTGTTTTGGCTTGCTCACATCAGCTGCCATGTACTTTGCTTTTTTTTGCCTTGTGCCTGCTGTTGACCACACAGGGAAGCAGTTTGATTTGGAAGGTTAGCTTTCTGCCAGATTTAGAAAGAGGTGAGTCATTTTGACTTGATTAGTGAGTTGAATTGGGTTTACTGCAAGCTCAGGGGAGTTGCAGCATACACACAAGACCAGGAACAGGGGAGAGGGTTGCATGCATATCATTAAAATGAGAAACTGTTTAAACACAGGTCACACACACAGTCTTTTAGTTTCAAAAGCAGCGTATCTCCAAGGAAGGGGAACAGGGTTGTTTCGTGCCTTTGCTTACACTGTTAGCTTTAGATAGAGGTTATCCACCATCGTTAGTAGTCTAACAGCTTCAGTTTTCCATTCCTCCAGAGCTCTGTCTAGCACTTGCTGCTCATCTTGTGTCTGTGCTATCTGCCTTGAGGCATCATCTTATGAATCCTCAAAAGCAGAAGAGTGCCAGCTTGGGACACTCCAGTTTTAGAGAATACATTCAGATTCTTTGTTATGATCAGAAGTATTTTGCTTAATAAATTTACTTCCATTTCTATGTTACCATGTTCATGCCTCCTATATCGTGTTAATTTCT
This sequence comes from Grallaria varia, assembly GCA_013396735.1. Taxonomy (NCBI): domain Eukaryota; kingdom Metazoa; phylum Chordata; class Aves; order Passeriformes; family Formicariidae; genus Grallaria; species Grallaria varia. The sequence goes on from VWZG01008933.1 coordinate 47,693, forward strand.
CCAGGGTTTCATAATGAAAATGTGCAGTTAATACTGTTGTCAGGATCTAGCCTGGGGATATTCTTTTAACCCCTTCATTCGGTCCAGTGTCCCTCATCAGCAGGTGCTGTCATCTGTTCCTCACCCAGTTCCTCGCTCACTTTTCTGCTCTTTTGCTGGCATTGCAGTCTAGTTGTTTTTTATAATTAGATCCACTGTAACATTCTCATTAATTGCTAAGCAGGACTTGATACAGCAAAAGATCTTTTCATTTTGGTTACCTAATAGGGGGGAAAAATTATCTCGTAATGTACAAGAATATCTAGTCTTCTGCTGGGATTTTTTTTTCTTCAGTGACTCCTGCATGTATATATAAGAACCTCTTCTTTTGTCGTACAATCCTTGTTAACATAAATTCTAGGGAAAATGTCATCACATCCATATCCTGCTACATCTGTTTGTTTCCTTTTACTTTTTTAATGGACTGTGTGAGTCAAAAACGGAAAAAAAACCCAATAGTGATTGAATGCGTGGACGGTTTGGAGGGTTAGGAAAGAAACCACATATACACAACCCCTCTCCATTTAGTTTATATCCAGTGCTGCTGTCAGGAAAGATGGTGACCAAACATCTCATGTGTTTAATGGAATCGAGTTTAAGTTTTCAAGAACGGTTTGTATGCTAAAGCATAAAGGCTGCAATTTAGATGTACTTTTATTTCACCTCTTTGGGTTTATCTGAAGTAGTTATTTCAGGTGTGCAGTTTATTTCAGCCTATTTGACACAGACCAGCGCTGTGTTTTAACCAGGCTTTGTGATGCATAAGAAGACCAGGCTTCAGTGAACATAAGCATTGGCATGAGGTGAGGGGTACACACATTATGAGTATTTAGTGTAATGTGAATCCACACTTTGTGAGCTCTTATTGTGCAAGAGTGTCTGCCTTCAGAATCCGATGGTGTATAGGGGTTGTGTGCAGTGGCAACTGCCCTGGTTTTATAAAAGATTATGTGATGTGTGTAAAACATGTCACACGAGTTCATCGCCTTGAAATCATTGTAGCGTGGATAGAATTTGGATATATAAACATCCACAAAGTTGGGCTATGCCCTTTTTTTGAAAATAGAAACTGCTGCACATAAAGAGACATGGTGGAAGATGTGTACAGTCTATACAGTCTTCCAGCAGTAGATTGAGACCAGTGGCACTTCCCCGAAAAAATAAATTACCCGAAATTTGCAGCACATTCATATTCAATTTCATCACAGCAGATGCTCATTAGTATGTTGTTATTAATTGGTATTCACTTTAGGTTTTGTTTAAAATGAAGATAATAATTAGGTTTTAATTACTGCATCTTTCTAAGGGGGGGAGGGGAGGAAATGCCTCTCAAAGCACTGAAGTATTTCCTGTACGCTTTGCTCTGTTACATCTGAGCCTTGAAAGAGTCCCTGAGACGCATTTTTCTGCCAAGAGACTTCTGTTTCCTTTTATTTCTTTCCTGTTTTTTAAAGTATTAAGAACTAGTTCTAAAGGATTTGGTTGATGGACATACTGAATCATATCGCAGTTGTAAGTGCCACTGTTCTTTCTAATCAAAATTATCAAAAAGGCTTTTCACTAAAGTAACTCTCTCAAGCAGCTGATTAATGAAGTGGTGCCACTGTTTTGTATTATAATTAATTGAAGTAATACAAATAACTTCTATAGCCTGTGGAAATTATCTCTTTTGCAAAGCAGTCTAATAGAGTTAGCAAACTAAAGCGGGGATTTTTCATTTTTTTTTTTTTTTTTTTTTTTAAATTTCTTATTGCCTTGATCATCCTTAAAACCATAGGTGACACAATAGAAAACAAAAAATGTACCGCAGAGAGGGCTTGAAGAAGTCAGTTGCAGAAGAGAGCAAAAGGGCAGAACAAATGAGTGTGCAGAAAAGGTCTAAAGGGTAATGAAAGTGGTGGAATTACAGAGAACTAGAAAAATTTGGGAGATGCCAAAGAGTAAATAAAAGACTTCAACGTATTATAGAGGAATATGAGTAATCTATAGAGTTTTGGAAAATCATGACCACATAGTTAGTTGTTAATATGGGAATTCACAGTGAAGTGACGTTTTATGCAGGCTAATAATGATAGGACAAAGGGGACAGATTTTAGCCTAAAAGAGAGTGTATTTTGATAAGGTGTTCAGAGGAGATTTCTTACTGAGATGGTGGTAAGACTGGAAGAGGTTGCCTGTAGAAGCTGCGGGTGCCCCATCCCTGGAATCGTTCAAGGTCAGGTTGGATGGGGCTTTGAGCAACCTGGTCTAGTGGAAGGTGTCCCTGTCTGTGGCAGAAGGGTTGAAATTAGATGGTCTTTAAGGTCCCTTCCAACTCAAACTGTTCTGGGATTCTGAAATTAAGGTTAGTATGGGTGTTCCTTTTTCTGACCTGTTTACATGTACACTTGAAAGATACAGAGGTTTTAAATGCTGCCTAAAAGGTGTTTAGCGCTGCATCTATGTAACTAAAGCATCAGAACTAGAATCATTAATTCAGTCTTCTGGTACCTTGATGCAGTGAATTTCCATGAACTTTTCCTTCTGTTTGTTTTTCCCCTCTCTCCTTGCCCAATTCCTTACCTTACCTGGTCAGGTAAGAACCCGATCTCCTTCTTACCTGATTTCTCTAGGTTGCCATGGTGCCTTTAGCGACTGAATGGATCTTGAAGGCTGGTGTATTAGCCTCTCAGGGACACTGTTAACGGGGTGGAAGACAGTGAGGCATCTCAGTTGAAGCTCCTTGGGATGTAATCCAGAACAGCCGCCACCAAGGGACGAGCCTTCTAATTCCAGCATCTAAATACAGTTGCTTTTCTATAGAATGGAAAAGCTGGTGAGAGATTGTGCATCCCGAGTTCTCCTGAGGTACCGTGGTTAGGGTAGGAAGGTGGCTGCCAGTAGGTAAATCTTTCCAGGTCCCCTTACTTTCAGAGAGCTGAGCTTTGCCATTTCTAAAAAAAGAGGAGGAAGGGTGGGCGCTGGCCATTTTTTCCCACTCTCTCTGTGCAGATTAAGAAAACCAAGTTTGAGTCTCACAACGTGCCAGAAGGGTTGCAGAAGGTTCTGCTTTCTCTGGAAAAATCCCTTCCTCGCTGACCACAGTTACAGACTGCGGGAGCTGAGACTGTTCCTCTCTTGAAATCTCACTCTGATGTGGAGAAAACACAGAACATTTTGCTGAACCGGAGAGAGGAGCAATGAGGGCACCCAGGGGTCCTTGCTCCGGAACTGAGTTTTTAGGCATTCGTGAGACGAGAGAAGAGATGGTGCTACCCTTTGGTCCAGTGTCTCGTTCAAACATCAGCAGCTGCAGGGACAAGACACATGCCAAGCTGGTCATTGCACTCAAGCAGGGTGGACATAGCCATGTGTGGAGGCACGACTTTCCTTCAGGAACTCCTGGGAAGTCTCCATTCCTAATGTTTGCCCTGGTGGGCATTCCCTAGGAGCTGAGCAAGATGATTTTCTTTCCATGACTGAGCATTTTGTACCCTAATTTTGTGCTTAGTCATGGGAAAATTTGCTTTTCTGGTGTTTATAATTCACCAGTTCTGTTAAGAAGGCACCATCAGTTTCCTGTTATGTTATCTGTGTAATCTTAACTTCTTCCTGGGAAGGCCCTTGGAGATCTGCCTCCATTGGAGTTGGCCTCATGATGCTGCAGGAAACAGTTCTACTACCATATTAAACCTAGATTTAAATTAATATTTTGTTGACTAAGCCCAATGAGGCTTTTTTATTACATCTCTTATTTTTATATTAGAAGCTTAATTTTTCTGTCAAAGGAGTAAATAGCTATGTGAATGCGAGCTGTGTATCTTTTGTTCCTTCACTTGTTTATTGCAGTTTGAAATGCAATTTACCAAAATGTTTGTTTGCATGAAAAGAACAAAATATTCTTTCCCTGAGTGGAAGCTCTCAGAGAAGCAGACTTACCTGTGGAAGTTAGTTCTTAATGAAATACTGAAATCAAACATCACAGAGTAAGAACTTCAAAATAGAGTTTTATTTTCATGTGCTCACCATTCAGTCTTTCATGGGAAGAAAGAACACATAATGGAGATACAGATTTAGTTCTTCCTGTAATGTTAGGGGTGTCAGGCTTTCTTCACACAAAAAACTGACCATTAAAACTAAAATGTTGTTTGTGTTTGAAGTTTTGGAGGTTGGGCTTTTTTTCCCATATTCAAATGTACAGGTTACCAGAAATTGAGGGAATACAGGAAGTGGTGATATAAGTAATTCCCAAAGTCCTTTTAAATTTAAGGTGCTTGTCCTTGAATTCATAAGTATGCCATGATATTAATTGCATGAAAATCTTCGAACATTTTTTTTTCTACTAATTACTAATTGTAAGGTGTGGGAAGGTAAAGAAAAGGAGATAGTAAAACATTATCAGTTCAAAAAAAAAAAATTGTGTATCTGTGTGTGTCTATGTGTGCATGTATACATTTTTACATACTGATTTTTGTACTTTCTTTATCCATTTAAGCAGTGACTTTCAATTAGCCTGCCTACTAATATCAGGTCACTAAACTCCATAGCTGATGCTTTATTCTTTCATGTGAGTTGTCATTCGTTTGCTTCAGTTGGCTGGCAAAGGTTGTTGTATATCCATTACCAGCAACACAGCACTTTGCATTTCTGAATTGACAAGCAGCTATATTGACCTAGTGCTTATTATGGGTCAACAGCTGCGTTAACCGACGGAAGGACTGAGGGGCAATTAAAATGAATTGGCAAAAATATATCTTCCTAATTTACTCCAATTTGTTATTTATGCTAACATTGTATGGCTTCTATGGTGACACTAAACAGAATGGACCCAATAATGGCAATTAACATAAAAATATAATGGCTAATCAAATTGACAGCAACTGTTTCTCATCATCTCGACACACAATACATTATCAAAACAAACTATTATGAAGGAGGTAATTTCAGTGTTCTATTCAACCTGCTTCATGTGTGCAGTCAGGGAGATGTGTACCAGCAATTACAGCTGAATCTAAAAAACTAAACAAATAACTTAATCGCTGTCGTCCTCCTTTTTTCTTCTTCAGGAAGCAGTAATCAGGATTACTAAAAATAACTGGTGTATAATAGTATAATGATGATGCATATCGTAGAATAGCTAATAAGGAATAAAATATGCTTCTGTGTCTTTTTAAAATAGGTTCACATGAAGTGGAAAAAACTATACTGTTAAAATATATGAAAAATAACTAAGCAGTAGTAAGAGTTGTCAAATGTCTCAACATGACTTGCTTAATAGTCATAGATACTTTGTTATGTGTCAATAGAAGTATAAAATTAGCTGAATGTAGTAACAAAACTTGGCTTGATTGGGTAGAATACTGAAAAACTAAGTTAAAGCAGAATTCCCATAAGTGGAAATAGTTTACTGGTTGCTTTTCCACTGCATTTTTGGGTCGATTCCTTGTGGTATACTGAGTCACAATTTTGCATTGGTCTAACCACATTCTTTGTAGGTCTTGTAGCTCATCAAGAAAATCTTCGAGAGTTTGTATGTATCTACCTCTATACTAAACCTATTAAAATGGGCAGTTCTTCCAAATTTGATGCTGTTAAAATTATCTTGTTCTTAATCAGGTTTTTTGTAAGGAACAATTCTTCAAGCCATTATTTAGACTCCAGCGTATTAAACGGTAGGGCCTGGAATGTGGGTTTCATTGAGCAAGAGTGCAAGAAGAAGACCTTGAAAGGGTTTAGTTGTTGTGTTGGCAAGATGAATCTCATGTCTATTTAAGCACTTTCTAGTGCAGAGAATGGCGACAGTGATATGAACTCATACAGGAGTCTGAACTGGAGGAACAGCACAGAGGCCTGACATAGCTGACATTGGGAGCATTTAATTGAGTATCATATTCCACTTGTACACATCTGCAGATTTTTTAACTAAACGTGTGATTACTGACATGCAGTAGCCTTCACAGATGTGTAGAGCAAGGGGATGGCATAGCTGTAAAGGTATATATGCACATGTTCGTCTTTGAATGGCATGTTCCCAATTTATGTAACCACAGCTAGGGGAGGGGTGGGAAGGAAATGCAGTCAAACACCTGTATTCACTAAAAATATACCTTTTTTTTTACCTTTTTTTTGTGTTCATATACTAAAGCACTGAAGTTATTCCTTTGTCCCATTGTTCTTATAACGTTTATTTTCTTGCTAAGGTATTATTGTGATATCTGTAACAATAAGTATGGATAAATGCAATTTAAGCTTCTGAAAGAATTTATAAGTTTAGTTGATTTATATAAACACCTGGTGCAAATTGTGTGGAAGAATGTAGAGAAGTAATAAAGACACTTTGTGGCATAATAATAATTCCAAAAGCTGACATGAATGGAACATATAAACTGTTGAAAAAAAACTGTTGAGAAATAACCTTTTGATAGTGGATTTAGAAATGAGTTGCAAGAGATGCACTTTTGAGTTGGGTTTTTAATTGCTGTCTTCTTACTTTACAGTATTCTGATAAGGCCCTGTACACTCAGCTCTGCTTCTACCGATACATTTTTGATGTGGACTATGCAATGGATAAGGTGATCACTGAAGAAGATAAAGGTACTTTTAAATTTTAGATTAGTTAACTATAATTTAATAGCAACTTGTATGCTAGACCACTGGACCTGTGTACTGTTCAAATCTGAACTGCAAGGCTGTGATCTGAAACAGAAAATACAAGAAATTATGAATTTAGGAATCTCCTGTAAGAGGAGTGTGTTCAGTTGGAATTAACCAGTTTAAGAATATATTATATACCACTTTTCTTCTCAGGAAGTGACTGAAATTTGAAAGACGTTAGCTTCAATAAATAGATTAATTAATACATATGTGTACAAAATTAACATTTATGTTCAACTGTTAATACTGAAGAGGCACTTTCTATCAGGGAGAAGATGATGGCACAAGAAAAACAGTAATGCTAATTGTCTACAAAGCTCTCTTAAATATACAGATTAAGCTGATCTTGGGAAGGTTTTCTTTTCTTCTCCCAGTTACCATAACATTTCTGAACTAAGGCAGTTCTAAGCTCTAACAGATCAACAGGTTTTGTGCAGCTAAATGATTTTCAAGCTGGCAGAAGAATATTTCTGAAGGTGGGCTAATGCTTGGAATTGTGAATAAAGACCTGTTTGGGTCCCACCATTGAAATGCGTTGTCCACAGAAGGCGCTTACCCTGCATCCTCTGTGGTTCTGGAGATGCCTGTGAGGGAAGGGTGTTGCTGTCAGAGGCTGCTGTTCTGGGAACTGCTCTGCTCTGCCAGTTATCCCCACCCCTGCCCCGCATCACCAGCTGGGCTGCTGCGTAGTGAAAAGAGATTAAACAGAGCTTTTTATTTCGATAAGCCCTATGTGAAAATCCAAATATTATAACCTCTTTGCCAAGAAATGCTCAAATAAGCAGACAGCCTGCTTTCGACCTGTTCGACTGGCGTTTCTTCTTGTGGATATTTTCATTTCCTTTCCTAATTCCTCTAAGGCAGCAAACTCACTCTGAAGCTTGCATTTCAGAATGGCTTTGTACATCCACAGAAGGTTGTGGTGTGTAGCCATCTCAGTCTAATGCAACTTTGTAGATGTACTGAAGGAATGTTGTACAGTGGATGCTACTGCTACCAGAAACCAAAGTACTGTGCGTGTAGCTCTCTTGCCTAATACAGAGATGTAAGAGCAGAAGACGTTTGTGGATGATCACATCCAATCCCCTGCTACAGCAGGCCACTACATTTTGAAGGACTGCGAGTTTCTGGCACTTTATTTTGAAAGCTGTGGATGGTTCTTCTCCTTTTGCTGCTATTCCCAAATGTGTTTCAGGCTCTCAATCTGTGATGACTGCAAATTCACTGTAATTTTCATATTCTAACTTGTTCGTGGCTGGTTTATGTCCATTCACTCAATATTTATTTATTTCCTTCCCCGATGTTCTCTACTATGCTTTGGAAACAGTGGTAACATTTCTACTTTGTTTTAAACTAAGGCAGAGACACTCTTAGCTTTCTTTAGGAAGAATTGGTCTCTGCTGTACGATGCTTCCTCTTAGCACTTTGGTGTACAGTCTTTTCTAGGTTGAATTAATATTTTGAGTATGAAAACTAGAAGTTACATGGTATTTTAGATGGTATCTATCCAGTGTCTTGTATGTTGGAATTGTACATCTACTGGAATTACATCTGCTGATACTTTCTTGAGCCACCTATGCCCTGTTCATAGCTGTTCATATGATTAACTTGTAGTGTAATAATGATAGAAATCTTGAGGTTTGAGAGTTGTTGTTTTTTTTAACTCCTGTCATTTCAAAATCATGAGGTCATTCATATCTCAGGTTCCTGGCATCTGTTTTACTTAATTTTCCTGGTTCCAATAATTTTGGACTGCTTAATCTCATTTGTAGTATTAGACTTCAAGGTTAATGAATTCTCCCTGAAAAATAGTATGGTGGCTTCAGCATTCACATAATTTACCACCTTCTGCTTTAATGGGAAAATGTTTCTTGGCCCCTCACTGCTAAGTTCAATAAAATTAGTTTCCAGAGTAATTCTCAAGGAATTTTAAGAACTCTGCTAGGACTTATTTCTCTTGGACAGTTAACCTTTCAGCGTGGTATATTTTTCTCTTTTTCATAGCTGCTTGAAAATTATTGTATTATCTTCTTCAGCCAGCCAGTGATTTCAGTCTTGGTGCTGCAGCAGGTGTTAAGGCCAGATAAATTAGATTTCATAGCCTGCCTTTGAAAATTGATTGTCTTCAAAGAGATTAGCTAGGTGGGTCTGGTAAACCTGTGTATAACTCTGTCCCAGTTGTCAGATGACCATTTGGGGGGAAGACATCTTTCTAAATACATGCAGAACTTGAGAATAATTGCCTGTGGCGATAGGGACATTTTTTATTTTATAAAATATACCAATGTTCTGTTTTCTAGTAACATGTTACAGATTTGATACACTTAATGCTAAACTGTGTATTATTGAAATAGTTTCCATGTACCATTTTTGTTGTAAGTCTGAAATGGAAATCTGGTGAACTTCCCTTCATAATATGAAGCTAGTGTTTATTTTCCCTTGGAAGAGAAAAAATTTTGTTACTGTGCCATCATTCACAAGCCATTCTGTGTTTGATCTGTGATCAGCATCCTTGCCTTTATCAAAAATGGTGGCAAAATTTTAAAGGAGGTTTTATGCATCTTTGGTATTTTCAGTCTCCTCTTTACTTTCTGTGTGACTAAACCAGTGGTTTACTCTAGTTCTGATTTTACTTCGTTTTGGGTCATTGTTTTTCAAAGCCCAAATTGTGCAGACTTTTGTTGTTTCTACCTCTTACTGCCATTTTTCCTGAATTTTTGAAGACCAGTTTTTCTTCTTTTTTGTAGGTTCTGTTTTTTTCTAATAGCAGCTTTAGTTGTTATTTATCTTGGAGTGTTCATCGGTAAAAACAAAGATGTTTTGATGGCTAGGGAATGAAGATGTGTGTTTTCCACCATAATTTGAAAGAATTCATGTCTTCTCTCATTCTGAACCTTGATTTCATTACTGCGCATTTTCTGTACTTGCCTCTTCAAAATATAGAACCTTAATGACAGTGCAGGTTTTCTTTGTTCAGCTCTTTATATTGAAGGTCCATACTATTGATTGAAATGGAATCTAAAATAATAATTGTGAAATCAGTGGGAGTTCAAAAAGGCATCCAAACCACTTCCTTTCCCTGCTAGAGGATCAATACGAACACCTACTTTTTAATGATGGGGTTCTACAACTTGTCAACTTTTACAAGCTTGTAAAAGTTGTGCTTCACTGTACTTGCTCTAGAGAGCTGCTCCTGACATCTGAGATGAATTTTGCTTTCCAAAGCATATTCTGTGCACAATGGGTGATAGACTATTCTCTTAAGAGAGTTTTACATATTTAAAACCTGTATGCTGTATTCTGAGTCTCTTTCAGCTACTAATCTGAATTTTTTACAGGAACAGCAGGAGAATTTTTCAATTCTCTGCATGTTCTTTTCTGGGTTTTTTGTAAACCTTCAGTAGGTCAGGTCTACTAGAGAGGGGTACAACAGAAGGATTAATTAACGTGTTTTGTAATTTTTCTTCTGTTTATGTTTTACCAGTGGGCTGTTTATGATGCTTGCAACTACATCATTCGCTCATGTTTCTTTTGGGATCTACCGTAATCATTACATACTGTTGTTGGTCCAGCTTTTCTTGTAAGAATCAAAAGTGATTGGTCTACATGATGTTTTCTTGTTTCAGTGACTGGTGAAATTGGCTGTCAATTATACCATCCAGGAATACTGAGATTATATAGTTAAGAGACTTCAGTCCTTTTATTAATAATAGTTTTTATTCTCCAAACCAATATTTAATTTCATCTGGAAATTTAAGGTCTGCTATGATGGTATGACTTAACATGTTAACATTGTGATATAAATCAAGGTTCTTAGTTGTCATACTACAAAAAGTGAAAGTCTGGAAATTCTTTGCTGTCTTTCTAAATTAGGATCTGTTTCCCAGTTAGTACTAGGTTAAAAACCAGTTTAATTTTTAATATCACTGTGCCAAAACCCCTAATTTAAGCTACCAATAATTCCACAAGGGCTGTTTGTTCTGAGCTATTCTTTTAACCTAAAAAGGGAAAAAATGCTCTGTTGTAACTAGCAAGATACTCAACATCTTTTCAGCACTTTGTCACTTAGTTTTTCCTAGCTGGGTTGTGAGTTTAGTCAGACATTACTGCTTAGGTGAACAGGTAGAGCAGAAAGAAGCAGCAGCAGTAGCCAAGTAGTAGCATGCTCTGTTCATATGGATGAAAAAGGGTAGTTGAACTATCAGTTATTTCAAACACATGATGTTTAAATATGGGAGTATGCCTGCCCTGTATGCCTTAACTTCAGCAATGGAAACCAGTGTATTTTTACAGCTGTGCCATCAGGAGGTCACAATAGAGTGCAGCAAGCTTTATATCATTATTCCATTCAAATACTGGTATAGTTTAAATATTCAGAGAAATTCCTGTTTTCATTTTACTTCTACAGTAAAATGAAAACCTTTAAAAGTGAAGTGGAGCCCCCATAAAGTCAGTACAACTACTCTGCCTCACACAGGTGTCTCTGGTTCAGTTTCCCCACCTTGCATCTAATAGAAGATAAGGGTGCTGCAGTCCCCTTGCTCACAATGACTGCAGCATGACTGCAAAAGCATTAGTATCCCTGCGGTTGCTTATGGTGCTGAGGTATTTTTGGAGAAATAGCATCCTGGTCATAGGATTTTTTTCCTGTTCCATAATGCAGAGTGGGGCTGAAAGACACCACCTTTCCACTGTCCCATTTCTCAGAGAGGGAAGGTCACAAATGTTGTTTGCAAGGCATTTGAGTATTCCAGAGACAGAAACTATCAAGCTGCATTCCTTCCCAGAATATTTGCAACTATTGAACCTATGGTTGTTTGATTCTGAAAAGTCATGGCATATCCTCATAATAGGTAAGCAGAAGAAAGTGAGATTGGGAGGAAGATAACTTTGGGAAAAGCAGTTAAATATTCCTGTGTATTAGGAAGACCTACATCTTTGAAGTATATGCCACTTTGTGGAAATAGAATGTAATTGTTTTGATCATATGCTTACAGGCTGAAGTTTTGTAAAATCAAATGCATATTCAGGTGGTGTTCTCACACTTTTATTACAGCTTTGTGTGTGTGCCTCACTCCACCCTTCCATGCAGACATCAAAAATCCCTAGTTTACTTTATGGATGAATAAACTGAAAAATTATGCTGGGGAAAAAAGAAACTCTTCTAGGCTGTTGACAAAAAAATTCAGCTCTGAATATTTGTGTGAATCCTATCATTTCAGTGTTGAGTGTTTTTCCCCTGGTATGTTCATAACTTGGTGTGTCAAGTAGCAGGTTGAAGTGATATTTTTTTATTTTTTTTAATGGAAGACTTCTTGTAAGTCAGAACAATTTGCCACATTTTTGTCAATATTCAGACTGAACACTACAGCAAAATACTTGTTGCAGTAAATAAGAAAGGAGATACAGTTATCTACATGTGCATTCCAGGGAAGATAAGGGGAAATCATACAAATGACCTGGGTGCATGTGTGCATTTATTTTTAAGATGGTAACAGCTGAAACCTGGCATATCTCTTTTCAGAGAGTACAGTTTGATAAACAAAGCATTTTTGATTGCGTCATATCTCCAGACACTATTGCTAAGGTTTCAGTTCACTATAGTGATCTTTACATCCAAGCAAACAAATGCTCCTCTGCACATTTGCTGTCAAGTACTTTGTCTTCCAATCATGTTGTTTTGAAGTGACTCTAAAATAATAATTTTCAGGAATTTAATCTTTGAGTCTTTCTTCAGAAGCACTTGCTCATTTTTACTAAATGTGTTGTTTTGAAGAGGAAGATTTCTGAACATTTTTTTTTAAATTTGAGTCACCGTTTCTTGAGTCTTTTTAAATATCCCTAACTTCCGTTGAAAGCAAAAACTACTGAAAATTATTTGCAGTAGGGTTTTTGACCCTTTCAAAGTACTGATACGGCAGTTAGCTGGTCTTTAAATCTTAAGTTATCCTCCCATATTGATAATGCCTTTCTTTATTGCCACTTCGATATTTTTAAGATCTTAAGTGTAGCTTTTTCTCCATTCTGTTGCTGTTTATGTGGTCTTTTTATTAAACATACAAAATCTGAGTAAACCCTATTACTCTGTACATTTGTATAACCCTTTCTCTGAGCACAAAACTTCATGGGCTGGGACACGTCTTTTGGAGTTATGAATTTCTCTGAATTGAAATTATGAATTTATTTTTTTTCTCTGCTTGTGAATGAAATAAATAGAAATAATGTGTTAAAAACACTTATAATGTGGAAAATCAGTGGCATGAGAGGAGTACATTTACTGTGGCTCTTACCACTAATAAAAAGATTTTGATTAATGAATCAAATTTCTTTCCTTGCACATTGTATTAATGTTGCAGATGGGATGAAGTAGTGGCTTAACTAATTTCTGACTCCTTGTGGACTGGAATTGTTATTTGACCTCTTCACATAATTATCCTGCTGCTCCTGATGGGGGAGATTTTTGTATGTGGAAAAAAGTGAACAGAAATATCTTCTCATTTGCACCTCATGATTTTTTTTCCTACTTCATATAGATAGCTGCCAATTTGTTATATATAACCCCTGCAATGACATAGTCTATCTGATGTCATCTGTCTCCTTTATCAGTACTCTTGTGAGTCTCTCTGAACAGAAAATATTTCTAAAGCAGTTTTTTATTCACTGTTTCTTTTTTTGCCTGAAATGTTGACATCTTTTCTTAGGGAGACCTTTATCTTTCTGGTTTCATCTCTTTAGTGAAGTTTGGGGTGGTTTTCTTTGGGGGGGGGTTAGTTCTGTTGCTGTTCACTGCAAGTCAGAAGTAACAATGCTTTAGTGACTTCTGCTTCTCACAGCAGTAGGCTCTTTTCTCTAGTGGAAAGTGCAAGGCTAGCATGTCTTTCCTTTTATAAGATCCAAAAGTTTGATTAACCTGACTGTACTAAAAAACAAACAAACAAACAAAAAAACCCCACCAAATAAACCCCCAAAAAACTACAACAAAAAAACCCTGTCTTTTAGATACCAGACTTCTGACATCAATGCTACTTTTTAAAAATTATTTTAGTGGAAATTGGAAATATAAATGTAAACAGTTTAACTCAGTGTAATGCATTCAGTATATGTGTGCCTAGACATTAGAAGGATAATGTAAAGCTAAGGCTTAAAGAGATTTTTAAAAAGATACAATTATCTGTATGATTTTTAAGTCTCATAAGAAATGTATTTTAGAACTTGCCAGTGATGGCTGATAATCACTTTGATATTTTGAAGAAAATGGTAGCTTTAAACAGATGATACAGAATTTATTTTTAAAAATGTATTGTGCTTATACAGTTGATGGCTTTTATTTCCATAATGTTTTTTACTACATAATTATACATCTTAATTACGTAATTACCGTCATAATTATTATGTAATTACATGTAGTTCCACTAATTACAAAATCAGGAAGTGTAATTATCTACTAAAAACTTTCTGAAATCTTATTTGTTCACTAGAGATTATTTAAAAGACCAGTGACCTACTGAAGATGGTGTGCAGGGTTGTACATAATACCTGCACTCTTTTTTCCCCTTCCTCATGACCAGTACATTTTGACAGGGTTGTAGAAGGACTTCCATGTCTAATTTGCCTTGACATGAGGATGGAAACCTCAACTGTGTTGCCTGCAAATTCAGAGCCTCTTAATTTTTGCCATTGATACCTTTTGTCTTTAAATTTAAAGATTCTGTGGCTGAACACGCGGAAAATTGTATAGATTGAGTGAACATTGTAACATTATTTGCATTTTGGTCAAGGGGATCCGGTTCAGGAGTCTGGTGTCAAGTACAAAGATGTTTAGAAAAGTTTGCTTATGGCTCTGTGCATGTGGAGGGAAACCTTGACTCCACGAATGGAGGGAATGCAGCTGGTTTCTCATGGTCCAAAGGTTTCTTTTCTTGTGTAAAACTGCTTTTTTAAAAATTAATTTTCTCGTATTGACACACGTTCATGCCTGTATGTTGTTCCATTACTTACCGTTGCACATACTTGGTTATAAATTTGTCTAACCATGCGGGTTGAAACCAAAAATAATTTAGTGCATGTTATGGAAGAGAAAGTCAGTATTTCAAGACATCCTGTGGTTCTTTTGTCCTGTTATTTTATTAAAACTGGGCAGTTAGAAATACTACTTTCTATACACTAAATAAATTGTGTGCTGCCTCTAGTAGATTGCATAAGGAGTAAAGTGGATTTCGTGGTTGTTTTTTTTCCAGTCTGCGCCACTGTGATGTATCAAAATGACATCAGAAATACAAAGCTTTCTGTCACACTCATGACATCAAGCATTCATGTATTATGTCACAGTATTAAAACAAACCGCCAGGGAGAAAAGTACTTTCAGTAGCAGAAAACAGAATTAATTTCAAATGGATCATTTTTTAAAAGTGGTCACAATTTGTGATACTAATAAAAAGGAAGACAATTGTAACCTCTGTGTCAGGGTGACAAAGAAATATAAAGAAATGGGGGTACTGGAATATTGAAATTTCTGTGGAACGCGTCTAGACTTAGTACTGTGTTGCACATGGATCAGTGAGTAATTTTTTCGTGCTTATGGCTTGAAGCAACTGTTTTATTGTATCCTTGCCAAAAGCTATTCTTAGCTCCCAAACTTGGCCTGGGTCCGCAGTTGATGTGAATCCGTCATCTTGATGTTGAAATGTTATTGCCTCAATTCACATCTCCTAAGCATGTGAGTCCTAAGGAGGATCTGTCTTCAAACCAGTTGGAATTATATTGGCCATTAAAAGAAACACATGGAGTCATTATTTGTAAAAATGGGATCGTTATTTAATCTCCCAAGATTTAAATTAATGCTGCAAATAAAATTATTTTAATTATTATACTTACTGAAGTATAATAACTGCATGGGAGACATTTCTTTTGAAATATCTTTCTGTATCCTCAACAAACAAAGGATTTGTATCAAAGACATTATGAAAATATAGTTATGCTCTTTTCTCTAAGAAATGGATGGAGATGAACTCTTCTTTTTATTAAGAACTAGCAAGCCATGTAGAGAATAGTATAATGGAATATTTTTGTTTTACTCCATAGGGGACATTAAAATGGTACATGATATGTGTATAAAAATGCAGCGTAAGACAAAGAAGTGTCTAAATGCAGCTTAAATTTGGTTTATTTAAATACTGCCCGCCAAAAAGGAGTATTCCATTTTTGCCATCTCTGTGTCAGAAAAATCTGGTGGTATCAACTGATCCTGATTGATCTATTTCTAGGGGAGAGGGAAGAATTGAGCACTTGCAGCCATGGGTGGTTACTGCCATGAAGATAAGGAGGGCACAGGAAAGTGTTGGGAGTACATATTTCATAAAAGTCTGTGTGAGCACAACCGGTGCCTCTTTGTCTCACGAGCGGTGCCTCCACTTGTAGTTTTCAAGTCCCTCTCTCAACAAAGTCACACTTGTTCTGTGACCTTTTTTAGTTATTTTGAGGTTGATCTCTTCATAACAATCCAGCTACCAAATTTCATGTTTCAGTCTAATGTAATTGGCTTTTGAGAACAAATTATTCACCTTTGACAGGTCAAAACGTGCCTCAGCCTTTGAAAAAAAGAAATTACAGCAGGATGTTCTTCTGTCCTGGCTTGTCCCTCTTCTGTGATGGGAGTTGGGTGAGAGGGGCAGCTGCTCAGGTCATGGAGCTCCTTATTTTGATGTAGCAGAAATAGGTTTGGAGGAAGTTGATTTGATCGTGCCAGGATTACAACTGTTAGATGCATATCAAAATGTTTTCCTATCTTATATTATTTAACTCAGAATATAATAATGTAATTATTTTGACATGAAAACATTACATACTGTGGTATTTCCACTTATCTTTAAATAGACATTTTTCACTTTGTGAGAGATGCATGCAGTAAGACAAAACAAAAAAATGGATTAAAAGGAGTGAGTGACAGCCTAAGCTAGTTTATTTATATTATAAAAACAAATAATATTTGACATTAATAGAATTTTACAGACTTGGAATTAAAACATTTCACTAGATCTGGTATTGTTTTGTATTTCTAATGTAACGATATATGTTCCATAAACTAACAGTGGAAGGTTTGTCAGATTAATGTTTTTCTTCGAGACTGTGTTACAAAGCTGTGAGGGGAGGGCTAAGGAGCACTGAAGAGAGTTTTTTTTCTCCTCCTTCTTCTTTTTTTTTGTGATAGAGCTGAGCCTGTGGTTTAAAATATATTTAATGAAAAATAGAGGTGAGTGACCAAAACCAGTATAGCTGACATACTTACTAAGAGCGTTAACAACGATGCTTTTGAAGAGTAATGGTAAACTGTTGTAATCTGGAAAGTGATGTGGAAAATGTTTATTTTTTCCTGCTTTAAATTTTATATTGGATAGGAGTTAATGGATTTGAAATTGATTATCATGAATGCAATGTCAAACAACTTGAGACATAACTCAGTTGTTTCAAATGTTACTTGAGAGGTCAAAAGTGTAGCTTCTTGGTTGCGAACAAGTGCCACGTGTACTCATTTTTTGAGCACTTCAGGGGATGGTGACTCCAGCATGTCCCTGGGCAGCCTGTTCCAGTGTTTAACCACTCTGTCAGTGAAGAAATTTTTCCTAATATGCAACCTGGAGCCCCACTGGAACATCTTGAGGCCATTCCCCTTTGTCTTGTCACTGGTTGCCTGGGAGAAGAGACTGACTCCCACCTGGCTGCACCCTCCTTTCAGGTAGTTGCAGAGAGTGATGAGGTCTCCTCTGAGCCTCCTTTTCTCCAGGCTAAACACCCCCAGCTCCCTCAACTGCTCCTCAGAGGACTTGTGCTCCAGACCCTTCATTCACCTGCTTCACTGCCCTTCTCTGGACACTAACAAAAAAGAGACAGGAAGAGAGATTCTTATCTGAAGCCTTAGTTTCTGAAAGTCTGGATGCAGATTTAAAAACAGTATTTTTGGTTTTTCCATTCCTGTTCTCCAAAGATTTATCAGCTGTTTTCCAGTTTAAGCCCCATTTCAGCTACCACAGTGATGGAAGCAGCGATACAGGTGACCTGGCCACAGCACAGAAATGTGTTCTCAGTGTTTACAAAAAAAGGGAAACTCTTAAAATTCAGAAATTATAAGGAAGTGTCCATGCCTTTTTGAACTCTTGAATACAATCTGAAGACTTTGCTTCGTTTTGGTTTTGTTGTACTATTGTGGCAAATTTTTGAACACAAGTAGTATTAGTCAGGAGCTCCTATTTAGACAAAACATGCTTTTTATTTCAATATTTAGTCTAGTAACATATAAGCATGCCTGTGTTTTCTAGCAAATACCATAAAGGATCTTTTAATACTAGTGATTTTTGATATGTACGTGTATTCTCTGTCCTGCCAGTTACTGCTGATGCTGCACTGACCCATAGAACAAATAGGCCTTGTTTTAACCTGACCCTCCAGGACCCACTTCACCTGTGGTATCTGTGGGTTCAAGGCAGCTGTGATGTGTCTCACCACTTCTCCACTTCCAGGGATCTCTGCTGCCCTGGCAAAAAACACTCTCTCACTTACTTAGGTCCTGTGTTTGCTCAGCTCTTCCACATAGAATCAGACAATCATAGAATGTTTTGGGCTGGAAGGGACCCTAAAGGTGATCTGGTTCCAACCCCTCTGCCCTGGGCAGGGACACCTTCCACTAGACCAAGTTTCTCCACTCAGCCTGGTGTCATGAAGATACATTGCAGAAAGTGAGGATGTTCTTAAGTGAAAAGGACGAAGCAGTTCATGTTATAGCAGCCACTGTAAAATGTCATGAACTCTAGTATAGTAACTCATAGGTATAGTATAAGAGAGTGTGTATGGTGGTAGCAGCTCATCACCTACAGTCCCAGTGCATCAGTGCATTCTGGTTTTCCTTCTTGCAGTTCTATTAATGGCCTTTTAAAGGGGAAATAGGATCATCAGGATAGATTCTGGAGAAGTGATCAGCATGCTGGGCTTTCAGGAGCCCTCCTCTTCACACTTTTTTTCTTAATAGTCTTTACTGTTTAGAGCTCCTTCGGAAATAGCTTCCAGTTCCTGCTACCGTCAGCATCCAGTGTCACCTGCTGCATGTTTTAGACCCCTGTCCTTCCAGGCACTGAGGTGCTGGTGCTTTGCTGTCATGAGAGCCCTAAGCTGCTTTTGGGTTAGCATCCTTCACAAAAGAATAGACGTGAAAGCAAAGTAAGAGTGCTCCCAGGCTTTACAAAAGTTTTATGAGGACAGATGAAAGAAAGGTAACATATAACCACAGATTACCACAGGATAAGATAAACAGGTAATTACTGTGGTGAACCCTTACATTGCATGTTAATATGTTAAGATGCTTTTCAGTTCCTTGTCTGTGTGGCTCTGCCCCCTCTCTGTAGAAACAGTCAGTAGTTCAGCATTACACTTCAAAAATTATGTTGCACTTTGAGAGGATTTGAGTTGCTGACGATTTTTTGTAACGTAGTGATTATGAAGTAAACTTCTGTTTTTTATGGGGAAGGGAAGTGTTGTGAGTTTTATTTATTTGTTTGGTCTTTGCTTCTTAAGAGACAGGAAAAGAACTTCCCGTTGTTGTCACATCCAAATCCATGGCACTATGTTGGTACTGTAATCAAGGGCCCAACAAAATATTAATACTAAGGTAACATTGGGGGGNTGTTCTCAGTGTTTACAAAAAAAGGGAAACTCTTAAAATTCAGAAATTATATTTTATATTTTTTTTGTTAAACAGGTTTTATTTTATGAAGAAAATGAGAAATTCCTGTTCTGAATTACATGAGGAAAGAGCATTGGTACAAAAAAAGAATAAAGACAAAAGAACAAAACAGATATTTGAAGTGAATTTGACAAAAAACAATTCTAAAATTCTCAGTATGGAAAATGCAGGAGAGAGCCATGAGAAATAGAAGTGTTGAAAAGTCTTATATAGGCAACAGTAAATGAAACTAATTTGCAATACAGCTGGACAGTCAAATAGTTCACTGCGAAATGTAGCCTTTATTTTTATGGGTTTGGATCCAGTGAGGTTAAAATTAAGTCTTGCATTTCCAGTAGGCGCTCCCTCCCTAAACTGTGGATTTCATTATCCATATACTTGTTATCCTGTGAGAAGTTGTTCTTGATTAGGGGATTGTTAAATAAGATCTGTATGTGTGTATTATTGAAAAATTGCACAATCGTCGACACAGCCTTAAATTGGCATTAGTCATCTCTAAAAAGAATTCTAGACTTGGTTTGATTTGAAAACAGATAATTTTCTATCATCTTGTTCTGGATGTGTATAGTGAGGAAGGGAAGAAGTCTCTGGAAAAGTATGTGGCAAAGAAGGATTTTTATTGTCCTCTAAATATAAAATATTATTTGGGAGAAAATCTCTCTTTGCAGAAATCAGCAGTTTTACAGATGGATTACATCCTTTTGGGAAGTTTCTTCAGCAGTCTCAGGCTGATGTTTTTGAAATGTCTGGAGTAGGCCAGTATTTCTGTTGAATAGCACATTTTTTGAAGGCCATTATTATGATAAACCATGTTCTTAGCATAATTCAAATTAGTATACACACTTTGATTTTAAAAATTGAGTTCTTTTGAGACAGAGAGCTACAGACATCATTCAAGAAAAAAAGTACTGTTGAACTTACACAGCAATCTTTACATTTAAGACTTACCAACAGTATGGGTACTTTGTGTCACCAACTGGGCTCAGGAATGCCTGAAGGTCAAGCAAGTTTTCATTGCAAAGCAAAGCTCTATAGAGCAATATATCCCAATTAATAGGATAATATAAATTACCCCAGTGACAAGCCTTTTATATAGTAAGAAGCCACCCTTATTTTTCAGCTGATTTACATTGCCTTTAGAAAAAGAGAGTGAGTTAGGAAGTGGGCTGTGGTAGGCAACAGCAGTGCACTCAGGAGTGAGTGAGGGTACATGCAAAGGTTTCCCTCATGTAAGGGGAAATCCATCAGATGCTTGGCTTTGCTAGATGCAAAGTAGGGAGAGGAGTGAACAGAAGGTCCTTTGTCTTTCCGCGGGTAGGATTTTCTATCCCTTGACAGATGATCTGCCACTGAGTGTGCCGCTCAGAGTGGTGTGGGTATGGCAGTAGTTGAGACAAAATTTGTCAGTTACACTAAACATGCAGCAGTGAGGTCCTAGTGGAGATGAATCATCATCATGGCCAGGCTTCGCGAACGAAGATTTGGGCAGGGCTCTCCCCACGCTTGCTGCAAGCGCGCTGATGGCTAAAGAGGCCAATGCGAGATAGGCAAGGCCGGTTGCAAAAGGCACAGCAGAAAGTCTCCATAGGCGGTGTTGGTGAGGCACGGTTCTTTCTGCGTTGTCTTTTCTCCTCCAGACTGATTCTGTGTGCGTTCTCAAAGGAATCAGCAGCGTTATGGATGGTGTGTCTCCACGCCTCCCGATTGGAGGCCAGAGTGGACCATTGATGGTAGTCCATATGGCCAAGGCTGAGGTATTGTTTCAGAAAGTCCTTGTATCTCCTCTTCGGGGCTCCTCTCTTGCAGCAGCTGGAGGAAAGTTAACCACAGAGCACGATCTTAGGGAGGCGATGATCCTCCATCCTGGAGACATGCCCTGCCCAGCACAGCTGCGTTCTCAGCAGCATGGCCTCAATACTGGTGACTGCTGCCTGTTCAAGGACAGACACATTGGTCATGTAATCAGACCAGTGGATGTTTAGGATTGTGCAGAGGCAGCGCTGTTGCCACACAGTAGAGATGAATATTCCTAAAGTAAATAGCTCAAAAGGCCAAGGGGTCACAGTTAAGTGAAGTAACCAAGAGACTGCATGCATTTGTGTGTGGGTTTATCAGGGTGTGCTCCTTCATATTATGGGGAGAACCAGCCGGTTCTAGGACATGACTCAGCTGATCTCACCTATACTAGGCTAGTGTGGATCACACCTGAGAAATGCCTCTTCTTGTTTCATTGGTGATTATGGAGGTCCAGGGTGACCAGTTCAGATCTACAAAGCAGCATTACTGGAAATATTATACCAGAGACATGTTACCATGTTAGATGCCAAATGGGAAAACTAATATATACAGCACTTCGGCCACCTCCAGGTTTTTCATCAAAGAACAAATAATAACATCACACTAGTTTTCTTTATCCTTTTATGTTTACAACATCTGTTGACTAAAGCAAAGTGAGTAAAGTGAATTGTTCTGAAGAACCACTTTTGCATCCCAGAATAACCTGTTTCTAAAGTGTACACAGCTAATTGTAAAGACTCGGGGAAAGGCACCTAGTCATAAATTTTAACCATGAGGAGGCAGAATGCTGGAACTCCTACCCCTCCTTCAGAAATGTCTGTCTTGAGGTCTGCAAACAGTCCTGTTAAAAATCACTTTCAGAACGGAGTTCTGGCTCCTGTCAGGGGAGCAGCCTGTTTTGTGGTTATTTGTAAAGAAGCAGAGGGTGTAATTCTTCTATGGCAGTACTGTTTTTTGAAGGGACAAATCTAGAGACTAAACTTGCATGGGGTCATTTGAAAATTAATTTACAATCTTCAAGGTGAACAGCTGTTATCTATTAATAGCTATTTTTTACCCACAAAAGATTTTAGCACTTAAAAGCCGCCTCCATCAACCTCTGCTTTTTCCTACTCAGTAAATACAGGGATTTTGATAACTCCAGGCAAAGTTATCACGAGGAGGAGTTTAATATTCTACAGATCATAGCACATAATCTTTCTTCTTTCTGCTTGAACGTCAAGCATGAAAAAGGAAAAAAATACATTTACAAAGCTGACTTTAGAAGGCCCTTTAAAACATATTTCCTTACAACAGAGCAGCCTCAGATAATCCATTATTTTACTTGTAGACCCTCTTTAAGGAGGGCAGAAGACAAAAGGCAGGAACAGATTTGTAAGTGTATCAAGTTAGTACACTAAGATCAAAGGCTATCTCTGCCTGAAGGACTCTGCACATTCTGTTCCAGATCAGCTGCAACATCAGAGGCAGGAAAACTTACCTGCGAAGCATTTTGTTTGCTGTGTGTTCAATCTCCTGTCATCCACTAATGCAGTCTTTGTCAGAAAGTACTTAATGTTGTGGTACCCAAGTAACCCGCTTCCCTGTTCACATCCATTGTTCTGCTGAATACTTATCTCCCCTTCCCTGCTCGAGACTGCTGACTTTTCACAACCAGGAGCTGATCAGCAGACTTGTTTCGCTGGGGGAGGGAAGGAAGGAAAACAAGTGTATTGGCATCCTAGTAGTGGGACTGGTTACATCCGTGGGACAGAGTATATTGCTGTGTCCTTGGTGTATTATTGGCAGCTGAGCCTGTGATCTTTTGCTGTTTCAGAATGGCTGGTCTCATGTGCTGTTGAAAGGCAGGCTACAGGTTTTTGTAGATCATGTGGGTGAGGGTCTTCTAAAAGAAAGAATTTTGACTTCTGTATCAGAATAGCTGCAGGCATGTATTTTATCCACTTCTTTAATGTCTTGTGATGTATTGAGAGGATTTGAGAGAAGCACACAGGGAGAAACAGGAAAAGTTGTTAAAAAAATCAAATGTTTGGTTTTCATTCACTTTTTAAATTGGCCAGTGTGTTAAAACAGAATAATGTATTTCTTCATGTGACTGTACACTAGGTTAGAGGACGGAGGATATTCCCAAGTGCTGAACTCTGATGATTCTTCATCTTCTCATCTGCATTTCCCCAGCATTGCTAAGTTGGCATGGAGTAGTTAGTCTCATTTACTCTGTGAAAAGCTTGCTTTTCAGAAGTTGGGCCAAGTTGCTTTTCTGAAGTGGGTCTAAACCTCACCAGGAGTGGAATCACAGTTACTTAGTGTCTTTCCATGTGCATTTTGTGAATGGCTAATTATTTCTTGGACTCCTTCTTCTTTGATAAAGTCTAATTAAATTGGGAACAGGTAACACATTTGCCACAAATGTTTTCATATTCCCCTGTTTATCTCATACCTGTGAAGATGACTGTACTGAGACTGTTCCCTTAGTGTGCAGCACTGTGACAAGAGAGAGTATTTCATCTCTGCCATGTGGCAGAGAAAAGTTACACCTCTTTCAGTGTGTGCTGAAACAACTCTTGCATATCATGTGTGCTGGTGGCTTACAGAGTTTGTAAACCAACATCTGTAACCAGTGGGCATCAGGGAATTCGATGTTCGTGATCCCAGATACTCGTGGTAATGGACATCAGGTGACTGAAGCACCAGCAACTCATGAAATCAGCTGTTTCCTGAGTAGGTTTGACTCTATAATGCACAGTAGGACTAGTCTGACAGGAAAAAAAGAGAAAATTTAAAGTTTAAGAAGGAGGGGAAATTGACTCTTAATTCCTGTATGGGTAAAGCAGGAGTGTATCCAGGAACAACAGTATGTTGGCATTTTCTTCCATTTTAATACATAGCTTGAGGGTGCATAGACAGGTGCTGTGTACCTGTAGTTGTATGCACCTGTATGTATCTATAGCTATGGGTCTCCTCCAAGCAACTACTGCAATATTTTGATGATGTTCTTGTCGAGAATGATGTAAGACTCCTCTGCACCTCGTCTGAAAGAATCCTGTGTTGGGCACATGTTCCAGAAATGTATCTAAGCAGCCAGGTTCTGTGGGATTTTTATTCTGGAATTATGTACATCACTAAGAATTATACATTTGTTTGTTCCTCACAGGTAAGCATTTACTGTAAGGTGGGCAGCATTTTATTAAATGTGGGGATGTTTTTGAATATAGCAGGCTCCCTTGCAGATACCTAGGAGATATGCTTCTTTTTCATCTTTTTTTTTTTCCCTTGTGTTGTTGGGATCTATTTTGCCTCCTAATCTGTTAAGTACTGTCTGGGAAGTAGGTGAAGGTGAGTAAGGTCGAAAATGACAATGAGTTAAATCTCAGACCTTTGAGATGGTAACCAAAACTCATGTTAAAAAAAATGTGCTGTTACAAAGTTGATATGTAGCTAACAGTCTGCAGTTTAAATTGGGCCATGTGTTTATTCAGTATACATTTATCTGTTTGTATGTCAAGCCTTTTTGGATTAAATATCCATGTGGTGGTTGTTCTTTGACCAAGATTGTGGGCTTTGTGGCTTTGTCATAAGCAAAATATAAGCAATGACATTTAATTCTGATCACAAGGCATTTTTATTTTGTTTATAGTTCATCTTCTGTGCAAGCAGCAGATGCTTTAGTCTGTTGTCATCTTCGCTGTTTTAGTGACTGTTTTTGACAGAGCAATTTGCTTTCAGGTGTCTTGTTTTACTCTTTTGTTTGCTGCCCGTACACCTGATGTTGTGGGGAAGTCATTTCCTTAGATCAGCAGTGGTGATGATTTGAGTAAGTAAATGGCAACTGAATTCCAAGTCTTCCAGCAGCACTGATGTGCTGCTACACAAGATCATCATTCTCCAGAAAAGGCTTGTCTACCAGTTATCTCCTGTTAACGACTGAAGCTGTGTTTTGGATAATTCTGCTGGATTTGAAACTCTTTGAAAAATTTCCTCTCATGCAGATGCTAATTAACGACTGACTGAAGGGATACAGTCTGGCACAGTGCTGTGCCATTTGCAGGTAGTTTCAGTCTCATTAATCAGAATTGGTTTCAGTAGCTTCTGGAAAAATTTTATCAGCCTGCGGCCTCCACGACCAAAATCCACAAAGTTACAGCATGGCAAGCTTGACAGACATGATAGAGAAGACAACATTCTCTTAGTACTTTTTGAGTGGGAAATAATGAATCTGTGTTTTTTTAATTACATGAATTACATGAGAGCTTGTTCTGCTTTTGAAAGTGTGTATTCTTTGTGTGTGACAGGCTTTATTCTGAGTTACTAGTAATCTGTGTACTTATTTGATTGCAGCCAAATATGCATATTTAATACGTGCAAGAACTCATAAAATCCATTTTAATATGAAATACAATTGAAACACCTCATGAAGAGCAGTCAAACTTCTGAAGTCAAGTTGCAGTGGATTATTGCTGTTTTCCACACCACCCAACTGTACTTTTTTATTTGGCCTTTCTGTTTTAACTTTTTGGCTTTTGTGGGTTTAAACAATAACTTGATGTGTAAGATGTCTTTACTAGAAGAATTCCTTTCCACTCCCCTTTTGTTGATAGTGCAGGACTTTAACTGGTTTTGAATATCTTAAGAGTTTCTGGTTCTGTAAAAATGGAATAATTGCTTTTGAAAGCAGGCTGTGTTACCAGATGTTGATAGGTCTCCTTACATCTCTTTTCCATGTTTTTGTGAACAACTGATCAAAATAGACTTGTCACTCTTGTCTTGTGGTGATTTTAAATTGAAACAGAATATATTAAAGCAGCCAACCACGCTGATTATATTGCAAGCCTCATTTAATGTCGTACATTCACACATTATAGTGAAAAGCAGGATTTTGTTGAATTGATTGTGACTTTACCTTTAGCGACTCCAAAGGTCATCAATAATGGGTGCATAATTTATTAGTGTTAGATACCTGTTTCTGAAAGCATGTTCCACAATAACACGTATGCATTGAAGGTGGGGGGGGAAGGTGTGGATCTAGTTGTTATATAACACATTTCACCAATACGCTGTTCTTGAAACCATGCAAGTCCTTGCTGGTCAGTATGCTGCTGCACTGAAACCTTTGCATGTATTGGACAATTGTTACCCATAGAGAACAGAACTGTCCATTCTGAAATACTTGGGCATTAGACTTTATCATAGAAAGGCTTGAGTTGAATGGGGCCTTAAGGATGATCTAATTCCAACCCCCCTGCCATGGGCAGAGATGTCAGCCACGATATCAGATTGCTCAGGGCCCCATCCAACCTGGCCTTGGACACTTCCAGGATTGGGGCATATAGGTATGGTAGTGTGCTGTTGTAAAGCTGTTTCTCACAGGTTATCAGATGACAGTATTTTCCTGCAGTGCTCACAAATATAAAATGTTTGTTACAGCTTTTCCTTGTGTTTTAATAACTGGCACCTTCTTATAATGTAAGGGAAGCTTGGTAGAATCTTCTAGTTGAAAGTCAGTAAAAGTGCTGACAGAGTAAGTTTTTACACAAACTCTCTCTATCCCTCTCCTTACTGTTACCTTTGAAAATAAATCTCTCTGTGATTTCCCCTGTGCTTGCTCAAATGTAAATGTCCTGGAAGTTAACATTGTGAATATTTGTTGTTTGCAAAGTGGTTAAATTCACATTTCAAAGCAAATGTTTCAGGTTTGTGCCTAGCTTAATGCAAAAGAACCTACACCATAGCTTTCAACAGGGATTCTTGTGTTATTTTTGAAAAATGTTGCATAGGCTTTTAATGTAATTTATGCACCCAAAAATTATTACTTATTCCATCATTTTTAAAATATTTTACAGTGCTCTGTCATTCTTTGTATGACTGCTTCCTTTTCTAGAAATCCTTTGGGAAGGCAGTAGACACGCCTTGGTGTCCAGACAGCAGTTGCTAATCCGAGGAAGAGTCAAGGCATGAGTCACTTGGTCTGTATGTGGATGGCACTGGCAAGGCTGGAGTTCCACTACGCTAGCATAGCCTTTGATTTACCAGTAGCCAACTGGATCTGAAGCAAATGTTTCCTGTGATAACTTGGTCAAAATAGGTTTCATGCCAACCCTCAACAGCTTAAAGTTAACATTAGTTAGTGTTTTCCTTTTAATTTGACTAAGTAAATATTTTTATACCTTTTGAAGAAAAGACACTGCAGTGGACTCTGTGGCTAAAGGGTAACAGCTGAACTCTCAAAAATGTTTAGTTTCTCTTTAGTTTTGCTCCTCTTAAAGCCCGTGACCAAGAAATGAAAGTGAGCAGAAATTGTCCTAGAATACTGGTGTGCAAAGACCTGTATATTTTATGATTTAGTATACAAAGCAGCTGTAGCCTTTGTGCTGCCCATGCAGCAGCAGATGTCACAAGCTGCAAGATGCTTCCAGTTCTCTTAAATAACTTCAGGGTCTGCAGGGGGGTTTTGTGGTTATTTATCAGTTGTCTCCATAGATTTTATGGCTAAGACTTTGATTTTTGTCATCAGACTTCAAGTCCAGTTGCACTAAAAGTCTTTACTTTGCTATTTCATATAAATCCATTCTCAGCATAAATGGTATCAGTGACATGTATGACATACCTACATGCTGCCTACGGGCTTCTTTGCAGTCTTCTTTTGGCTTTTTCTTATTTCAGTCTTATTTGTAAAGAAACAGTCAAGAAGAGAATAAATCTGTCATCTAATTGATACTTCCTTTGACATAAATTTGAAAATAGAAGTTGCTGTATTTAGATATTGTCTTAGTTGTCCAGCGTAATTTATCTTCACAAATGATAAGTAACAGAATAATTCTCTTGTTGTGCCTCAGGATTTTCAGAGACCCCATTCAGGATGTCATAAAATATTTAGCTTCTCTTCAAGAAATTCTTTGAACATCCAGTGCTGATGCAAAGTAGCTCACTGATCACATTCATGCTCAAAAAGGTAAAAAAGGGGGGAAAATGTACAGATTATTCTGATCAGGAATTGCCTATATGAGGAGAGGTTCCTGAGTCATACTTGTGTGAGTTTAGGAATTCATGCTCAGACCTATGGGGTGTCTTTGGATTGACTTAAAATCATTTGCAGAAACAGAGTTAATAATGCAAAGGGCACTAGCCAGTACAGGAGTGTAAGTTAATTCTTCATATAGAAAAGAACTTTTTTATCCAGCTCTCTTTCAGAGAGGTGCATCCAGGACTGAAGAACTGTGTCCGTTTTAAACATGTGTATTAAGTGCATTGATCAAAAAGTCCCTCCCACTGTTGTGTGTCTCCATGGGATGTGGTTCAGGTATCAGAATGGTCATTTTGAATATAGGACTTTCACTGGTGTACCGACCAAAATATAATGTAAGCACAATCTAAGAGCATCCCTGTGCAGGATACTTAAAATTCCTAGATGCTAAATGTGGATTTTGGGAAGCAGTTGCCAATATCAATCTAATGCAATAATATTTACTTACATCTAACTATATTAGCCAGTTCTCAGCACTGATTCTGAGGCTTTTTCTTTGGTCCAAAGTGCTTATGTTTGTTTCTAGATTCAATGAGTCTATATATTTGCATATTTTTAAATCACTTCAATGTTTGTTCTGTTTAGATGAGTTTCAACAGCAGTAGTTTTCTGTGATGATGTTCTAATTCTATCTTCACATAAAGTTTATAATTAAACACAAAAATATTATTTTCTTCACTGTCACAAATCCAAAGCATTGCTAAGAAAACATTGGGGTCTGTCATCTGCAGAGCAATAGATCTGTCTGATGGAGGGGGCTCGAAAGTTCATATACCTGCTCAGTTCTTACCATCTCAGTTGTGGAGTGTTTAGTCATCTGGACCTGTGATTGTGTAGTGCATTATGTGTTCTAAAAACCATTATAGCTGTGAATAGTACCTGGTGTTGTCAAAAGACCTTCACAGTTTCAGTCTCATGAAAAAGACATATTTGTATTAGTGGAGGCAGTTTCACTAAGCACAACATGCTTACATCTTCTGAGCCTCAGAACAAAACTGAGTTAAAAGGGAAACATCACCTTCCATGATCTCTAACAAATTAGTGTTTCACTAAACCTTTACAAAAAACCCTTAGGTTTTTCCTTCTCACTTGGTGAATGATGACTTTCATTATGTGTGCCCTAACGCATCTTGCCCATTTCACTGTCTGGGAAGTAGTGTCTTATGGAAGATGTAAATGCAGTAAAAGGTAGGGTATTGGAAACTTTTGGCATTAACATCTCAATTTTACTCAGATTGAGTTTTCCTGCCACTCTTTTTCAGTGTGAAAGTTTGCCTTAATCCACTGTGAGTGTACCCTCTTAATGGTTGGTTTTATTGGTTATGGTGAAGAAAGCTATACCATAAAGAGTGATAGCCTGGGAGTGGAAGTGAGTGACCCATTGGTATCTAACTGATCTGAGGTGTTCAACCTCCTGTGTGCGTTCAGGTGGGGAGTGGTAGGCGGACACGCATGTGTAACTCATTAAATTAGATAGTGCTAAATGCTTAAAGATCTTTTTAGATTTTTACAGATTCTGAAAGGTTCACATGGATTCAAAAAGTAGTTAGAAACATTAATGGAAGGAAAAATGAATCCAGAGTTACTCTGCATGGGGAGAGTGCCATCTGTTCAGGAAGTTGCTCGAATTTCCAGCTTGCTGGAAGATGGTTTTGTAAGCCAGGGCAGTGTCATGATTGCATTGTTCATCCAGAGTATCTGCTCTTCTTCTCTCCAAGATGGAATTTGACACTAGACAGACCTTTAGTCAGACCAAGTATGGCCGCTTTTTGTTTGTAGTGAAGCATTCTTCTGCTGTGAAGAGAGTAACATCATATAAAAAGAGGATGTATGTGTGTCCTAATGGATAGGAGACGTTGCTTTCCTCAGCAGTGTTGTGGATTGGCAGGATGACATGTAATGCGTTCTTCCCTTTGTGGAAGCTGAATTGTTGCTGCAGTGCTGCCTGATTCATTGATAGGCTGTGAGCAGTCATGCTGCCTTCTGATCTTAATTTTTACTTAATCAGTGGTGCTAGGAATTTGAGTAACTCAGTGTTGCCGTTTAAAACATATATGAAGGTTGTAGAGGGTCAAGCCCCGTAGTTAAGTAGAAAGCATAGTAAGACCATGACTATTTCTCCCTCCCTCAAAGAGTGTTGACCTTTGAACCTTATCTTCAGTCTGCTCTTTGAGTGGCCATTCTGGGTTGCCTGCAGCAAATATTAATTGTTCTCATTTTTTTCTTTTTAATGAATGTCACAACAACACTTAGTCATCCATCTACACTTTGGTGTAGATGCTGTGTCAAGTGAAAACAAGGTGGAGCAGCAGATTCTTCATTAAATTTCATTTTAAGCTTTCTAGTTCAACTTTTAAGAAACTTAGCATATTCTTTGCTCCTGGTTTTAGTTTTATCTTGGTTTTGCACACCTCATTTGAACTGTGCAGTGACTTTATCGTAAGCTAGATACTTGGTTTCACTATTGCTATCAAAATTGAATTTATCAATTTCAGCAAATTTAAGATGAATACTTGCTCTAACTGCAAATAAAAAGTCTTAGTTTCAAGATCCAGGTCTTTTGTTGTATTCTTTCCTCCCTCTCTGAGAAACAGGAATGGAGCTTTCACTCTTGAAGACCTGTGAGCTTTTGATGAGACCGAACACTGCCCAAATATAGTGTTAAAGTGCCTCACAGAGGATGACTTACAGTAACTCTGACTTGAGCATCTTCAGTAGCAGAAGGGGAATGTTTATGCCATCAAAAATACAGATGCCAGCAGAAGCATCTCTGAAACAAAAATTGAAAATGTGGTATGATGGTTTACCTGTTCTTTCAGAAGACTGTTGTCACATCATTAGTTATTATTTGTATTCTACTGCTATCTAGAGGTCTGGTGCACTGCGATTAGGCACTCTTTAAGATCATTCCTGCCTATAGAATTTACAGTGCCACAAGAAACTAGTTCAGAGGAAGAGGTGCTGTGCAACCTGTCCTACGGACAGAAAATGAAGTCTGAATTCAGCAGCTGTTGGAAAATGGTGGCAAAGCTGAGCATAGCACCTAAATATTTTGAATAAAGATTCAGTACTCAACAGCTGTAAATACAGCATAGATCGTCGGTCCTTTTTATGTTTCTCTGATGATGCAGATAAAGCAGAAAACTGATAGTGTCTTCCAGATAACTATATATCAGTTTCCTGAGCATTTGCAGTAGGTGAATTTATATTAAGCTTTAGTAAGTGCAAGGAACTGTGAATGCTCTCGGTCAAACCTTGCTAGCAGGTATCTTAATTTTTTTTCTAATTTATTCTGTGGGTTTTATACACTCTTTGACTTGTCTTGGTTGTCTTGACCGTGCTCAGTTCTGGTTTTCTGATACTGTGCAGGTTTTCTGTTTATTTGCTTTTCTGTTTTCAGACTTCTTCCCACTTGACCTTGATTTTGAACCAATGCATCTCTGAAGTGCCTTTTTCAAGGCAAATGCTTTCCAGTATTGGTAGGAGCCTAGAATCATTAAGATTGGAAAAGACCTCGAAGATCATAGAGTCCAACCTTTGACCAACCACCACCATGCCAACAAAACCATAGCACTAAGTGCCATGTCCAGTTCCTTCTTGAACACTCCCAGGGATGGTGACTCCACCACTTCCATGGGCGTCCAGTTCCAATGTTTAACCACCCTTTCAGTGAAGAAACTCTTCCTGATATCCCACCTGAATCTCCCCCCGATGCAGTTTGAGGCCATTTCCTCTCATCCTGTTGCTGGTTGCCTGGGAGAAGAGACTGACCCCCACCTGGCCACAACCTCCTTTCAGGCGGTTGCAGAGAGTGATAAGGTCTCCCCTGAGCCTCCTTTTCTCCAGTCTAAACAACCCCAGCTCCCTCAGCTACTCCTCGTAGGACTTCTCTGTAGATCATCCACCAGCTTCCTTGCCCTTCCCTGCACATGCTCCAGCACCTCAATATCCTTCTTGAAGTGAGGGGCCCAGAACTGGACACAGTGCACAAGGTGCAGTCTCACCACTGATGAATCCTTTTAAGTGACTCCATCTCTAATTCAATCCTGCTTGCAGAATCAAAAGCTCTGCAAAGTTGAATTTCATTTTGAACAGGCTTGCATAACGGAGTGTATTTTAGCTCTTTCACTCTACAAAGAAGTGTGTAATCTGGGTTTGCAACTGGTTAACCTAAGGAAAATGAATTTCAGGCGTACCAGGTTGTTCATCTCTTACTGCAACCTCATTTTTGAACATGATTAGCAATTGGCCAAAAGGAAAAATAGACTGATGATTGTCAAACAGACACCGAGAAAGCTAGTAAGTATATTTTTCTGTTATAAAATAATTCATTGGAAAACAAGAAAAAGAGGATGCAGGGCCAGTTACATATTATGGGAAAATGAATGTCTTCTGACTCTGCCATAATAATCATTTCCTCCTTCCCCATTTCTTCTAAGCAAATATACTCTGGGTACTCTTCAGTGATAGTATATAGAAAGGATATCCTCCAAAAAGAGATTGACAGGTTTAATTTGTTTGATGTGTGCAATCACAGTCCATGTTAAATTCAAAATGCTTGTCCAATCAAGGGTTCAATATAGAAAAGAGGCAGTAACAAGCATGCAGTACGCTGTAATAAAGAAATCTGTTGATTGAAAACAGTTTGTATATTTTGGAAATGATAGGGAATGTAATTGGTAAGAAAGAAAAGGATAGGGCTTCATAAATAATAGGAAATAGAGCATATTTTTTCCACTGATAATGCTAACTCAATTTAACAATATTCTGGTGCTGAATTTTCTTGTTCAGTAAAATAGGTCTGGTAGAGCTTCCACTACTCTTAAATTTCATGATTAATGGAAAGAGCTCTTTATTTTGATGGTGCCAGCTTCAGTGTGTTGAATTCAAGCTATAATGACCCTCTCCTTTTCCCTCATCCTTTTTTTCCCATCTGTCTCCTAACCCTTAGGAAGTATATGTGAAGAAGGAGAGGATTTGGCAGGTGAGCTTTTCAGTCAGACATGGCTTTTTTAAAATACAGCTCTCAGAGTGCTTTTATGACCTTTCAAAGGCTGTTTGGTAGGCTAGGTAAGATGAAAAGATCTTGATGTGTCAGGCAAACTTCAGTATGTCTTACAAACTTTAATGATTCTAAACCTAATCATAATTGAAGCCCAGGGCCAGCTCAACAATTCACCCTTGCTCTGCACCACACCTTCCATACAGTCTTTTCGTATTTTTGCTGCAGTTCACTCAGAAGATCTCTTTCTATTTATGGAGCACTAAGTACTTGAATAGACTTTTAGCATATGGATCATATCTATGCAGTGTTGAAACACTGCCAGTCTTGAAAATAGTGAGGGTTTATAGCCTTATTTCATGTTATTAAATTTCTGAGGATCAGATCGCTCTTCTATTTCTTGTGTTTTGTGTGAGTGTGTATGTAAGCTTATATTAGGGTATTAATGTATATTTTTCAAGAGGCTGTGCTAAATGGACATATAGCTGCAGCTGTTTATGCAGTAATTGTTATGGTACTTTAAAACTCTTATAATCCAGGAGGAGGAAGTACTTGAGAGTCAAAGCTAGGAAATATTGCAGCTAACAATGCAGGTCTTTTGTGGGAAAGAATCATTTATTGTTATGTTTCTCAGTCATTTTATGTTTTGCATTGAGATAATATGTTAGTCATTGTATTATACGAGGTTAACCAATATTTGGAGATAAAATTATACCTAAGTGGTCATGGTAGTTGTGGGAAATATAATTCTGTCAGGCTGAATTTTTGTTCAAGTATTCTTATCTGATGATCATAAATATTATGACATTTTGAAGAAGTGCTCTTAAGACTGAAAAAAAATAAATCAGTATATGCAAAAATGTGAAGATGTCCCTATTAGTCTGAGCAGTTGGGCTGTCTCAGACTGTGAGCTTGGGGCTGAGGACCTGTGCCTCTGCAGATGGTGACTTCCAGGAGGTCACAAGTGTCTGCAGAGTGGACGCCACTGCAGATAAATCCAGCAGGATCTGATGGCTGGTACTAGAAAGTAAGCCCACAGAAAGGCTATTCCTCATCAAAGACCTACATGGATGATGTGATATCCCTAACAAGTTTAGAATGAAATAACATCAGTTTTGAGGCGTTTAAAATTACTCCATGTTCTGTGGATCGTTTGACTTCACAGGGGCAACCAATCATTTGCTCTTGTACAATAATATTTGAGCCTTCTTTTACTGAGCTTTTGAGTTTGATACTTGCCTCCCCAGAATCCATGCAGATGATTCCATAAACACATACATTGTCAAACACGTTCAAGGCTTTATTCTTTCTCAAGAACTTCAGGATGAATCTTGGGACCTCATCAGATATTTGTTCTGTAAAACCTGTGACTCAGAATAAAGATGATTTTAACATAAACTTGAAGTGTAGAAATGATAATAAATGTGACTTTAGAATAGCAATGAGCAAAAAACAGTCTGTTTTTTTGGTCACAAGTTTTAACCAGGCATCAGCATGGTTGGAATGGTTGAGAAATTATCATAGAAGGCTGTCACTCAAAACAGGAATTTGAAGGGTCTATTGAAACACTGTAGATACTGAGTATTTCTTTCCAAGGGGTAGTTGTTTTCTTATAATCAGAAAGTGCAATTTAAAATCTGCATTAATACATTCAGACTAAACCTTTGAATATTGTAGCTGGCTGCCAGTTAACTGTAAGACTCATTTCTAGTCAGTATGTTAAAATACATGAAAAAGAATTGTTAGCATGTCTAGTAAAATAGCTGTTTCCATTATCTTTGCTCTTTCTACGTGCGTATTTAGGAGAGAAATTCTTACTCTGTATTTTGGTGTCAACAGTTTCCACTCTTAAATGATGGACAACAAGTTAACAACATAAAATGGGTGTTGACAGTTCTTGAAAATGAAATAATGTTTGATATAACCTCAAGTTTCTCTCTGAACTTTGACCAAACAATAGAAAACCTGAAAAAGGAGGAGCCTTGTGCTGTCAAGCACAGAATTGCACAGGAAAAAAAATTAATCTAAATAGTGAGGAAGAAGTCTGGGTTCTCTTGCATGATATTTAGCAGCAATGGTAAGAAAAGGGATGTTTCTTTCTTTGTGTAATGTGCAGTAGTTACAATAAACACAAGATTTCCAAATCTCAGAGGACTCTCTTGACAGTTGCTTGATAACAGCTTTTTTCACTCCATAGTTTTGACAGTTTGTATGTGTTGCCATATCTAGTGTAAACTAAAACATCACTGTCATTCTGTTTTTCTTTCTTGTGTGGCTTCCTTCTCTTTATTTTTTTTCTGTCTTTAGCATAATGAAAAGCACGGGCTTTTAATTTGTCGACATCAGTAAGACAAGTTGTATGTGGAGAGTGGCATGTGTTTGAGTTTCGAAATACTCTGATTGAATAGGGGGGTTTGCACCTTTTAAAAAAAAACCAAAAAAAAACCCCAAACTTTTTTACTGAAAAAGTGTATGTCTTGTGTCCAAATTTTGACCTGGCCTGTGAGAATGTGTCAGTCAGTACATTTGAGTGTAAGTGTATGGGCAATATGAAAACACAGGATACTTCTGGGTTCACACTGACATTGCACATTTTTGTTGTAGTTTCCTTTTTTCGTTCACACAGAGGTCCACAGAGCTGCAGCACTTGTGTTATCATCTCTTCCCAACCTAATGTGCCCCTGCCTTCTTTCTCTCCCGTGTTTCTGAATTATGTTGATGATAATGTTGGAGTAATGCACCGTTTTAGAGGAGCTGCTGGGAGGTGAATGTTGCAGGGAGGGACTCGAGGGATGCCTGCTCAGAAGAGCACTGCCAGCCCCAGGGGCACCCTGGTTTCTGCAGCTCCTGCTCAGCTGTTTTGGTTTACCACAATTAGATTATATGTCCCTAGGCAGAGGATAGCTTTTTTTAACCTTTTGGAGGGTGGGGGGTGGTGGCCAATCTTTCTAAGGTTATTTTGTCATCAAACCACATTTGCTTTAGCACAGCAAAGTGCCCAGTGTCGTCATCTGGCATGTTACAGACAAATTCCAATTACTTTTCTGCTTCAAGCTATTGTTAAACACTACGAGCTAGCTGACAGTAAAATTATAAATACAGGTGTTGTCACACTACACTATAATCAGAATTTTAATTTGAATTTTCATTTGTAAAGCCTTTTTTTAACATGAAAATGGGAATAGAATTAGTTTTATTGACAGTAAAAAGACATTTTGAAAGCTTCCTAAATCATTACCTGTATTTAGTTGTGGGGAAAAATTGTATATGTCTGTATAAAAAGAAGAGTTTTATTATCACATATTTACTCATTATATTTAGCGGTAAATAAAACTAGGAAGATTTGTTTGACAAATGATTGACGTAACTCAGTACGTTTTCACTTCATCAGAACAATAGACAGACATAAATATATATTTGCTTTTGTTTTGTTCTGATATTACTGATGCAAGCCTGCGATGAAATCTTCAAGCAAATTAAGTAGAGCCTGTTGAGTCTGCATGCAGTGCTAAACTTTTTATTTTGCAATTTTCTCTTCTTACAGAGATTCATCATTCTTTGCTTTCTTTCTTCCCTTTTTTTTCCCTGTCTCCTTCTTTTTCTTTGCTTGGTCGTTGGAGTGGTTCCCCCTTCTCAAGACCCTTTTTTTTTCCCTTCCTCAAGGCATTTAGTGTCGTGTCTGCCAGATTTCAGTGATGAGCAGCGAATTGCTTTTAAAGTGGGCATTATGCCAGTTCAGCAGCACAATGGAAAACCAATCTTCCACCATTCTACTTTTGATGCTGTTATTGTAGCATTTTAGATAACTGCTGCCACAAAAAAAGATGTGCTCAATTGCTACCAGTTAGTCAAGTTAAATCCAGAGTAGCATTAAAATTACTCTGAAAACTGTTTGTCAGAGGTCATGTGTTGTCTGTGGCTACCGTGCATGGGATAGATGTTCTGTGCTGTGTGGGGTTTTTTCTTTTTGCGTTATTATTACTGTGACTGACCAGCTCTCTAAATAGCCCTTCACTACCTGTTTACTTATTGTCTTCACCTCGCTACTGAAAATATGTGTCGAACAGAAATGTTGGAAAGTTTCTGTAAAGTGCTGGAAATAGCAGGGGAGTGAGTTGTTCAGGGTGCTACAGTTTGTACAGTGTGAAAGAAAAAAAACTAAAAAGAGGGGGTAGAGCAAGAACATAATTCTCTGGTTTCTGTAGCAAGATTACTGTTTTCATCTTTTTATCTTCACTTTTCAACCACTGAGTTCACTTTTCTATTTTTTTTTAATAGCACAAACGGAATTTATCCGCTTTCTCACTCTCTTCCCCTTCAACTCCTCCTCTTCCTCTTTATTCTGCTGGCTTTGCTTGTGAATGAAAGGGTCTGTTACTACCGCTGCAGGACAGATGGCACTTGTGGAGTGGGGATTATAGCACTAGGTGACTTTTAAATCAGTTGTTTTCCAGTGAAACACAAATGGGAAGATTATTTATGGGTGGTGGGAATTAAAAGAGCAAGGATATTTTACTCGCTTCTGGCCAAGACTTTATGAATAATATAATACCTCTGCAGCCTGAATGCTTGTTCCGCTTGCTTGCATCCCTGATAAATGGATGTAATGCTGCATTATGTTCTGGTCACTTCTAACAGGGGAGCAGCCTTCTGCATCTGTCACTAGGTAGCACCACTGTGGAGTGGAGGGGACCACAGATACCAGCTGTGGGCAGCTCCTGCGGGAGAGCGAAAGGGCTGATGAAGCTGTGAATGTCAACCTTGCACTTAGGCATCTAAATGACATACACAGTTTTCAAAGGACTTAATATTTGTAGCCTGGTAAGTGTGTTAGCACTGCAGTGGTCCATGATGAAGGTTAGGAGATAAATTTAGGCATTAGGTAGGCAGCACCTTTGAAAGTATACCTTTGAAAATCTTCCCCTTAATCCACAAGTTGCTCTTTCTCCGTGGGACAGGAATGTCATCTGTCTAGTGGGAAGACCTTCCCATATAATTTGCTAATATTTGTAAAGTTCTTAAAAATCTCCCAATAGGTGGCAGTGTGGAAGTGCACAGTTGTCCCAATTAGGCTTTTTTAGCATTGTTCTCAAAGGTGAGCACTGCCTTACTAGTTTGGTTGAATTCCAGCCATTGAGGGCTTGCCGCTTTAATAGTAGAAGTGTTGTGGACTGTTAGATTTTTCTGTTCAGGGAGCCTTGTGGTGGTGCAGGTGGGTCACTGTGGAGTTGTTACTGTGGACACTCGTGTCTGTGAGTCGGTGGAACTGCGTTCTCCAGCATTTTTTATCAGAGCTGTGTGCGTGCTGGGTAAATACCTTGTGAACGGGAATGCCTTTAAATGATTGTTATGGGGACAGAATGACTGGGAAAGTGAACAAGGGTACTTGATGTTCATGGAGTTCAGGGGAGAAAAAGCAGTACCATCTCCCTCAGGGGAGTAAAACTGTGTCCACCGGGCAATATGATTGAAAAGTTAAAGTGTAAAGAACTTAAGTGATGCAGACACACACACCATTTATTATGTAGGTAACGTAAATAACAGTGATTTTAAAAGCAAGGTGCTTTTAAAAGGAGCAAGGAGCACTAGATGAGTTCTAAAAATGGGAATGTAACTCCATGAGAAACACATAAGGTAATTACAATTATATCTAAATTTACGAGATCCCTTTTTTCCTTTTGGTTTTGTTTTTCTCTTTTTAGACTAAAAATTCAGGTTTGCAGAGGTTATTGCACAAGTTTTCTTGTTTCTTGATCACACATCGACAGACTCGTCTATGAGGGAACTTACAGAATTCAGCTGCACACACTTACATAGTCTCTGTGTGTAAATGCTTTCTCAGAAAGACCTGTAGAAAGTGTGTGCACTAAAGTCAAGTCTTACATGGAGCTAGTGTGGAAAACCAGCTAGATAAATTAAGAACAGGAGGAAACAAAAACACCTGGATTTGGTCGCAATGTATTCCTGCATTTAATATTTTTGCACATGGGAAAGAAACTTGAATCCCCTGGGGTAGTTTTTTGATTATTTTTACGTATACCACACATTCTTTCTCTTTTCTTGGGCTATATTTTAGCGATACAACATGGAAAACCATCCCATGCCTGGTTAGATGCTGCGGAATTCCTCACTGAAGAGCCACCTACAGGAAAAAATTTAGGAAGCGTACTCAGTGCAGCAATTTCAGAGCTAATCCTTTGCAGCCAAAGAAGAAGGAGGGATCTGGATCTTGAATGTAATAAAAAAAACCCTCATACTTTGCAAATCTCAATCTTATCATTCAGTTTTATAGAAAGAATGTAAGGCAAGCTTTCTAGGAAGAAAATATAAACATAAGGATGCAGATGCCTACAAAGTGCTTAAAAATATTAAAACAAAATGGTGTTTTAGGCTGTGAAATCAGCTATTTGGGTTTTTTTTTCAAGAAGGAAAAGTAATTGGGGTGACATTTGGGCTCCTTGAGAAGAAAACATTAAGTTGAACTGAACACAGTTTAAATAAGGACTAGTTCAGCTGGAGCTTGGCCCTCATCCACTTCTTTTCAGTTTGAATGATGCACCAAAGAATAGCTTATAACAAGATACTG
>VWZG01008933.1:92500-102624 GCA_013396735.1 Grallaria varia
AGATACACGCATGCAAATACAAAGGAATGTGAATGTATTTTTACTTCTCACTCTGAAGAGCAGGCTATCAACAGAATAATCAGGGGGAGAGAGTTCAATAGTATGACATAGTTCGCTTGTCCAATCAGTAGGAAAAAAACACAGAAGACTTTCACTGAGCACATCTTAGGGAATCCTAGGAAAAAAGTTCTTGAATCCTGACTATCAGGTTATTCAGTGTCATTTTAATAGAAATTAAGAGAAATTGCAATAAAGGGAAAACGCACAGCCAGGTATAGGTAACCTCCAAGTATTTCCATCCTTGCTTTCCACATCTGTACAACAATATGGGAAAAATGGATTTTCATGTACCTTTTAATTTTTATTTTTCCCCCTAATAATATAAGGTAGCTAAACATGGACTTGGATGTGATGCTGAATTTAACAGGGACAGACAGAAGTTCAGGCTGTGTTTTGTGAAAGGAATTAGGGGGCGGTTACGTTACAGGGTAGAAGGGATTTAGCTGCATGATTGGTGGTGTGATTCTGAAATACTTACTCGTCAGTGATGTATTTACTTTAGAAAATACAATACCTGAATTTTAATTGCATGCGGTCAGAAGCGTGGTTTTTTGTTTATTTCTATTAAAATAATTGTATTTTTAATTTGTATATTTGTTTTTGTAGTGTCTTTTGTATGTTCTGCATGTATATAAATAGATCTCATTATGTATGTGTATACATTCTGCAGCAGTAGTCATCTTAAAAGATTGCTTACCACTGAACTTGGATGTTATTAAAACAATGATGGGGTGATAATGGGTATAGAACCATTTCAGAACACCACTGACTAGTGAAAGGCAATTTCAGTCAGTTTGTATAGCTTAGTTTTCAGAAGGCCTTAGGTGCATTATTGATTACATTCTCATTTAGGAAGAAAGTAGGAGCTTCTATATGCATCTCTAAGTTGGATGGTGTGGTAACTCAAAGGTATTGACTGGCTGTGTGATATATGACGGTCACAGTTGTCTTTTACTCAGAGGAGCACAGAGTGATGCTGGTTGTCATTCTTACTCTGCTGTGTGGCAGCGTAAATAGTCCCCTTTCTAACCAACCTGGTGGGAAAAGTCAATATCCCATCAGCAAAGGAGGTAAACACATCAGGAGCTGTGTCCTCTCTCATCTTCCCCTGCTCTGTATTACTACAGTTCTTTAAAT
Source organism: Grallaria varia (assembly GCA_013396735.1). Lineage (NCBI taxonomy): Eukaryota > Metazoa > Chordata > Aves > Passeriformes > Formicariidae > Grallaria > Grallaria varia. The sequence goes on from VWZG01008933.1 coordinate 93,698, forward strand.
CTCTTCTCCCCAGTCATCAGATGCACTTGTGTCATTCAAATGCATGGTGTGGCTGTGCCGCAGCCGCCCCTGCCTCTCCTCCCGGAGCTCCCGGCTCCCATTCTCATATAATTGAAACTTAAAATTGGCCTCATTACTTCAATGAGACCCCTCATATTTTTCCATTTTTTTCTGTCCACCCTTTCCTGCTTGCCTCTATGAGGATAATTGCATCTAAGAAATGTTTGAGGCATACTGTCAGAAAGGTTATTGTATATAATTGAAGTTTAGATTTAATGTTGTGGGGAGCAAGGAGCTCTGTTAGTGGGATGGCTGGAGCCCTGAAGCCTGAATTGGAGCTGCACATGGGCCTGTATTTCTGTTCCCTACTTCCAGTCCTGGTTTATTGTTTGCCTCGATGTTCTAGTGATTAATGTGCCTTCCTGCTCTGTTCACATGTGCCAGCTGTTTGCAGTGATACAGTTTGCCTAGGTCCCTCCTAAGCTCCAGTTTTTTAGCCTAGTTTTTTAGCCTAGTTTTGAGCTACAAGGATGGTATTTTCCACAATTCCTTGGTGTAAAGAGCATGGTTTGGCTAACATGTGCGCAGTGGCAAGTGAACCCACTATATCATTTATCCTGAAAAATGCATAAATTACTTAGGGCTGAATTTGTGGCAAAGTGGGATTGGTGTTTTTGTGGATAAGGTTATGCCAGTTTTAAAGGTTTACTTAATTTTACCCTACATTTAAATATTTTCAGGATCGTTAAATATGTTTATATCACAATGACTTCAGCCTGTTAATTAACAGATTCCCTTATTGAAGTTTTTATTGTGTTGGTGTTGTAGTTTAAGGAAAATTCAATTCTGCTCATAGACTAAGTCATTACTGTCTCTGTAATGGTGAGAATGTGGTCTCTTCAACTAGGCATTTTATTCTGTTTGCTTACTGTCCAGGGCTGGCAATATAGAGACACAAAACTGAATATGACAGCACAATACCCACCTTCTTCACAAGGCTGCATGAAAGGTTCTTACCAAAGTGCTTTAATTAATGTATTCACTTGCTCAGTCTGACGTTAATCTAAGTTTTAATTTAATTTTTAAAGATTAGATAGTTTCATGCAACACTGTTGAGTTCAGTGGAACTTTGTGAATAACATGGAAAGCCTAAGCAGGTGGCAATTGCTTGGTAAGACTTTCTTGTTTGTATCATATTCAGAGTGCTGAGCTCATCTTGAAACATCTGAGGCTCTGCAAGACTATTATAAACCCTCAGGGAGGAGAAATTCACCTCAAAATTGTAATAGCTATTTCTGTTACCATGCCTGCCTTCTCTGCCATCCCCTTGTGTAGCGTTCCTTGACTTGGCTGCTGAGATGGTGTGTCTGATGGGACGCCTTCATCTCAGTCATATCACAGAAGTGAGTCATCACAAAAGCGAGTCATTTTGTCCCTTGCACAGGTAGACTCAAAAAACCAGCATGTCCCTGTCCCCCAAACCCTTCTCTTAAATAAACTCTTCTGTTTTAGAGACAACTGGTTTTTCATCTTAATTGCTGAATAGTGAAAGCTGTTTGACGGGGCATGGAGGCTCCTTTGTTACATGTTTGAAGTGCAAGGAGCGCAGGAGAGATGTTGTGAAGGTGTCAGGAAGAGATGAGGCAACAGCTTTTAGGCAAAGCTAATAAGCAACAGAAGGATTGTGTTGGTTGCTTACACTGCACCTAAATGGCTTGAAAGCTCGACCTTTAAGAACTTGTGCCGTGCACTCCTAGTTCTGCTTGACCTGGAGTCCTTCCAGCCAATCAGGGGGGAAGCTGCTGGGAGAGCAGCTTCTTCTTCAATGTATCTGGTATCCAGTGTGGCCTGTTCAGGGGGTACCTGCAACAGGCACAGGCTTTCAGGTAGGAGCTGGTGTTTCTAGAAAGTGGAGTTGGTTGGAAAGTAGGAGCACAACTGCACCAGATCTGCATCCAGTTGGCTTTGCTGTGTAACAGAATAGCAGAATGCTTTGCTCTTTTAGTCTTTGTCCACAGCCTTTGTAAACCAAAAACTGGACAACCTCCCAAGCAAAATCCCTGGATTTTTTCGATGGCTTAAAATTTAACAAAAAAAAAAAAAAAAAAAAGAACAGTTTGAGCTTCACTGCTGAAAAATGTACAGACTCACTTGCATGCACATGACTTTGCACACACATTAAGGTACAAGTGAGTAAAATATCTTGTTCTCTAGACATCTCTTGATCTTTGGTAATTACTCTCTTCATTCATGTGTCAGGTGAACCTGACATCGCCTGGTAGCCATGCCAGGCATCTTCTCACCGTTTTAGTGTGGGACGGCATGGAATTCCCCTTGTTTGTCCTCCTTCCCTTTTCCTTCCAATGCCTCCATGGTGCTGAGCATCACAATTCCCATCCTGCACACAAGGTGCGTGTGAGAACACACAAGGCTGGTGATAAGCCCGTCCCAGGTTGTGCCCCAGTGCCAGTGTTGGCAGCAGCAGCAGCAGGAGGGGTGAGTGAAGCGTGATTCCCTTCACTTCTGAAGCCAGCCTTGGGCAGAATCCCTCCCTACTTAAATCCCTGGGAACTCTGCATAGTTCTCACTAAGTTAAGGCACCTGTTCATTTTAAATGAGATCCTTTCACAGCCAGCCCTGCTATCCCTTATTTTTTCCACTGTGACTTAATGAGCCCCCATTTTACCCCAGTTAGATGCCGAAACTGGACAAGTGGTTCTTCCTGCCAGCTCCTGGCAGGAGCTGCTGCACCCACACCACTGGGGCTAAGGGAGCATCAGCCTTGGCTCCTTGTGCAGGTTCACCGTGGCCCCCCACCAGCTGATGTGGCACTGCAGGGGAAGGCAGCACAACTGGGGAGAGCTTGCTGTAAATGTCCTCTTGGCTAGCTATGACATTCAGCTCATTTTAAAATACCATGATTCGCAGTCCTAGTGAATGCAAAAATCCTGTCTTTTTGTGGTCATTTAACCCTTTTTTGTGGATTTTTTTCCCCTTTGTTCTTTCAGAGTATTTGAAGAAGCCACTCAGGAGGGAAGTGTCTGAGGCCTACAAAAGACTGAAGAGCACCGTAGACAAATGCCTGTCCATGAGTGGCTACTCAGAAGTGAACCTTGGCAAACTCTTCTCCGTCACTATGGGAAGATCTGTGGGAGAGTCCAGTAATGAAAGGCAGTGATTGATTAAAAACAGATGGAGGATAGTTCCTTGTTTATCAGTAATGATCTCTTCAGCAAGACTTTATTTCAGTATGCACAATGATGTTTTAATAATCTTGTCTCTTTCGAGGAGAAAAATGGAAGATGAAAACAGGATGTGTGATTCATGTGGACATGAAATATTTGAGTTGTTTTTATCTTCCCTTTTTTTTCATTCATTGAGAAACCAAGGTTATTAAAATACAGAGTTGTTGATTTTTGCAATATATTTTGTTGGGTATTTAGACCTATGAGGGAAAAAGGGGGTGGGGGAATTGCTGCTTTAATTGGATAATTCCCAGTGAGAGTTGCTGGAATGTAAGTGATCCTAGACTTTGCTCCAGGGTATTTAGTAGAGGTGCTCTCAGGAAGAGAGGTTAGTAGAGGTCTCAGTAGGAGCACTAATGTTTTGCCTTTTCACAGTTTATCTTCTTCCTGATCATAAACATACCAATTAAAAACAATGCTAAACCTAAATGCCTTTAAATGTCCTATTACCTTCTGAACAGAGGTAGGGATGCTTTACTGAAGGACTGAAACCTGGAGGTGCTAAAAATAGGGACCATCTCTTTATTAGGAGTCTTTCCAAGCATCTTTAAGCATAGTATTTTGTCGTGTTGAAAATTCTGTGTGGATGTAAAGACATGCACATGTACAAAACCCATTTCACACATACAGAGGATACAAATGTGTATTACATTTTTTTCCATGCAAGGCATTTGAAAGTATAAGCAACCAATAGGGAAAAATACATTTAGGATGGCATTGTAACCAATAACAGGGGGATGGAAAGCAGTAAATCATTGTTACTGTTCTGTAATAATTACTGTGTTGGAGGTTTTACAGTTTTTACAAACAAAATGTATTTTTCATTTACTTTAATAAAATGACAAGCAGATCTGACAAGAAGAGCATAAATTTGGGTACAAGCTTTTGTGCACAAAATATTGTTGTACTCATGTTCACCATTAAGTTTGCAATGTGATATATTAATGTAAGGTTATAAAATTTTGCTTTTAAATCTTAAACAGTATAAAATGTAAAGTTTTCTTCACACTTGAAGGAAAAAAATAAAGTTTTCTAGTAAAAGAGAATTTGATTCTATGATCTGATGGTTGAAAATACTCCATGCTACGTCATACTGCTCCAGACTTTTCCTGGTCTTACAGAATTGCTTGTGTGTCTGCTTTTAGGGTGGACTGCCATTAACAAAGGGAGCTTGAAGAAGTAAGAGCATCAGCATGAATGCTTTGGGCACCAGACGGGTACATGTGTCTGTTTATGTTAAGAATATTTTATGACACTCATTTGTCCCTAAAGTGGCATTGGAAGAGGCTGTATCTCAGTCGGGTAATGTCAGTTTGAATATGCCTAAATACCTGGTCATCCTCTGAGCAAGTTTTGGGGCTAAACCCTTTCAATTTTGCTCACATTGAATCACTACTGTGGGAAATGGAACCTACTCAGTCCCCTGTTTTGTGCAGGTGTTGTCCCACCACTGGAGAGCTATTGTTCCTTCCCAATGTATTTAGTTGGGTTAATACAGTTAAAAAAACTTTCATTTGGAGGCTTCTCTTGGAGAGAAGGTGTTGCTTCCAAGATGACGTACTGAAGTTGCATAGCCTCAAAAGATCCTGGTTTCCTGTAACTTCACGCAGGGATTTTTACATTTTCTGTGTCCAAAACAATTTGGATTATGAAGATATTACTGATACTAACTGGGTAGAATGCCTTAGGAAAGGGAAAAGTGTGACCTTCTCCTCCAAACATTAGGTGTACAAATAAAATGGATAGATATGGCATAACCTGACCCTGTGGCACTTGTATGTATCTGTATAATTACAGCTGAAGAGCCTGTTAATTTGCAAGTTTAGGGATGTTTAGATTAAATGAGAGTGTTGTGGAATGACTGTGTAGGGTGCAGCAGCAGAGAGTGGCCCTGCAAGGGGCTCTTCTCCCCCACACTGAGGCAGAGGAACAGTGAGTGGCACAGCCCTGGAGCCCCCCAGCACCCTGGCCAGCCACAGTCCGGGGGTTCAGGGATGGGAAATGAGGGCTTTTACCCCAAAGGGAGGCTCTTTTTGATTCCTCTCAGCAAAGCTGGTCAGATCGGAGCTGACATCTTGGCAAGGAGTAAACTGGATTTTTCCCCCCTCCCCTTCTCCCTCCTAATCAGCTCTGGGCACTGTGCCTTGTCTTGGCCCCGCAGAAAGGCTGGGAAATGCAAAATCATCTTTATAGCGTTTAATATTAAATGGAGCTGGTAAATGCTGCGCTGCAAATAATTTGGGAAAGACTGAATTTCGGAGGTTTGTGTTTTGAGGCTGGTCTGGCCCAAATCGCCTTTCCCTCCTTGTGTCCCCTTCCCCCNCGCGCTTTTAAAATTAAGGTTTGTGTTTATTTGTATTTATTTGCAGTTGGGGAAGAGAAGTGTTGCTATATGGAGCCGGTAGCCAGGTTTTGCTGATGACATATGCGATATGAAAAACAATTCCCATCCGCAAACACTGTTGCTGCTGTGCCAGAATTCCTCTTTTCACCGCCAAAGGCAGTTTTCTAAGGGCGAAGCAGAGCACATCTTCCCCTTCGCATCCTTCCCAGTCTTCTGCAGAGCACCTTAAATGTGCCTTAATTGAATAGTTCTCCCGCACCCTCCTTATAGCAGTTTAATAGATTAACTCATCTGTGCCAGCTTCAAATTTCAGATTAAAATTCCTTCATCCCGAAGGCAGCATTATCAGGTTGTTGGAGGCTGTTTTCAAACCTTGGTTTTGAATAGCAGCGGCTCTGCATTAATTTAACCACTAAGCTAATAAGTAGGTTTCGTTTTGTTATGCTAAGCTTTATTGCTTTTCTTTTGATCAGAATGGTGTTGTTGAGCAAAGCAGCAGACAAGGCATTCTTTGATGAGGGAATTAGCGCTCTATTCTTCCTCTATTATTCATAGCACAGTGGAATATGTAAGTACCTGAGGGTGTCAAAGGAGAGCAGGCTCTATTGCAAAGTGTTCGCCTTGTTTCTCTCAATAGCTGACTATGAGATGATAAACCGCTTAATACACTGCACTAATTGGATGAGAGCAAAAAGAGATGGGAATTAAGGCACGGCGAAAGGAGAAAGTGCTACCAGCCTTCATTCACTCTTTCACCACTTTAACAGCACCAAAGGAGGCACAAGCTTTCTATAAGCAGACTAGGGGTTTTGTGCGGAGATAAAATGAACCTGTTAGTGGATTCAGGTAATACACTAATTATTGCACAGTATAAATACCACTACTGGTTTTATAACACGGAGGTAAACTTCTTTTGAGAAGGTTATAGGATTGCTTGGCAGCAGTATAGATCCTAATAAGGGACCAGAGTAATAACCCCCTGGATTAACAAAATTGCTGCTTGCAGAAGTATGATTCGGGCTTTTACGAAGATTTCAGCAGAATGAATAAAAATGACTGAATGACATTTCTTAATGCCTAATGGCTTGATAATGATTCCCTTTTCTTTAAGGCAAAAATGTATATTTCACTCTGCACTGTTAATAACGTCCAGGGAACAAGCCTTATTTTTCCCATAAAATTTTTTTTCGCGCCTATGGTGGGTTTTAGAACTCAAAAATACGGCCGGAGGCGGGCAGGACTGGGGGTGCGGGATGTGAAATGCCGTGGGTGGGAAGGGTCGCGGGGGGCTGCCACGCGCGGTGCTCGCTGCGGCGGCGCTTCCCGGGCGGCGGCTCCCGGAGCCGGGATCGCCCCCCGGACCCGCCCCGGTCCGCCCAGCTGCGGGGCAGGGGGCTCTTCTGGAGCCCCGACCCGCCATCGTGGAGCGCTGCCGCTTTTAGATCAAATCACCCCCCAAAATCCCCCACACCGCAGCGCTCCGACGGTCCGGTCCGTCCGCACGGCCGCGGCCCGCGGGGGTCGGGGCTCGGCCGGTCGGACCGGGACTCATCGGGGACTCATCGGGACCGGGCAGGGGCGCGGGGCGGGCGGCCGGGGCGCCTCACGCATTCCGGCCCCTGCTCAGGGGAAGAGGCAGGCGAGAGAGCTGCGTCCGAAAAACAAATTCAGAACAGTGATCAAAAAGAGAAGAAAACAAGAGAAGGAAAAAACAACACCCAAGGGGGAGTAATGGAAAAGAGACGGAAAGTTCGTCGCGGGGAGAAGGGAGGGGCGGGCGCGTAGAAACTTTCGCGACCCCAAAGGCGCGGGGCAGACAAGCGAAGCGCTCCCCACAATGCCTGTTTTCCTCCCCCGCCCCCGGCTTTCGGCAGCGCCGCAGTCAGGGGCTGCCCCGTCCCCGCACGGGCAGTTCCCGAGTGTGCGTGGGGCGGCTTCCCCGGTGTGGGGTCGCTGGCACCGAGAGGCGACCCCGGCGCTCTGCGGGGTGGGGCGAGGGGGACACGCCGCGGTGCCCCCGGCAGAGCTCGGGCAGGCACGGCCGTGGGTGCCCCTCCGGTCCCCGCCATCTGCAAACCCTCCTGCCAACGGGGCCGTGGGCACCTCGTTTTCCCCCCGCCTGAGCTCTGCCCGTCGCCCCCGGCCGAGCGAGCCGCGCCCACCCAAAGCCCGGGCCGGGGGGTGTCCTTGGCGGCCGGGCTGGCGGCGGCAGCCCCCGGCCGACCCCGCAGCCCCCGCAAGGACCGGGGTTTGTGCTTTTTTCTTTTGTCCCCCTTTTTTTTAAACATATATTTTTGTTTATTTTTTTTTCTGAACGTGGCACTTCTCCACCGGATAGGAAGGAAAAGTGTTTAACAATAACGACATTACACGAAAAAGTACTGTACCATCGCCTCTTGAGGGTTTCAGAAACCTCTACAGTTAATAAGTTAAATAAAGGGTTTGTACATAAATATTTGTCTAGGAACCCTATTATATCTACAACACAGTAAGAATCTACAGAATGACAAACTTTTACAACACTACACTGAGTGCAATTGTTTTATAACATTTCAAATATACAAAGCTCTGTTCTTTTTTATAACAATGGTATGTACAGAATCAATAATCACAGTTTAGTGACTTAAACAGTCCATATTCTAGCAGTGTATTTCCCTTTGGTTTGATATAAAAACCTTGGTTGGTGTAGTGATAAAGAATATAACAAGAAAAAGATATATCCTTTCCCTTAAGTGCACTGGTTATCTTACAGCATCAAATTTACTTCCAGTCTGCAGTGGCAGCATCCTTGGTTAGCATATGCAGCTCGTTGCAACATGTAAAATAGTTTTCCAGCGCTTCTAACAGACCAACTCAACATCCTCGGATGTTATTTTAAGAAGATGGGAGTAGCTTTTCCCCCCTCTTTGCTTCTCTTGTTTTTGTTTTTTTTTTTTTCTTTCTTAATAGCAATTCTATTTGTTTCTTTTTTTTTTTTTTTTTTTTTTTTTTTTTTTTTTTTTTTAATAGCAATTTTTTTTTTTTTTTTTTTTTTTTTTTTTTTTTGCCAGATAAGCAGAAGGAAAAATATTTAATGTATGAAACGCTAGTATATAGTAACTTTTATTAGGGATTTTTTTTTATTAATTTTTTTTTTTACTCTTCCCCCCCCTTAATGTTCAGAGAGAAAATGGACACTTCGTACATTTAAGAAATGTACCAGCCAAGGAGTTACTTATTCAGGAGCTTGCAAGTGTCATTCACTCATGTGAGGGCTGATGCGAAAGGCTCTCGCTGTCTCCAAGTTCCTAAACCGAGAACCTACCACAGTCTCAGCTGCTAGTCCTCTTTTTTAAAAA
>VWZG01008933.1:110886-156180 GCA_013396735.1 Grallaria varia
TGGGGGCGGCAGCCGGCGGGGACCCGCTCGGGAGGAGCCGTCGGGGGCGGCGGTGGAGCCTTCGTGGAGCGCCTCGTCTCGTCCTCCCTACCCGCCCCGACGGCGTCTCGCTCTCCGCCCTCCCCTTCCCTCACCGCGGGCGGTGCTGGAGCGGGATGGCGTGGGCGCCCCCGGGGGATCCGCGCCGTGTTTTCCCGCGGGCAGCACCCCCGCCCGGCGCGGGGCCGCGCAAGGCGCGCACTCGCCGCGCTCTCAGCCCGGGTTTAAAACAGCGGGGTCGGCGCTCGGGGTTTTACCGCAACAAACACCTGGCAACGCCTTCAGGTGCGAGGGCGCGGCGGAGTGCGGGACCGGGTACAGCAGGGCGTGCAGCCCCGCGCGGTGCAGCCCGGCATCCCCCCTCCCTGCCCCGACAGCCTCCGCCCTTCACCTCATTCGCATCTCCCCTCCGCCTGCGCTTTTAAAGCCACTTCTGGGCCGGAAGACCTCTGACGGGTTTTTAATGCTCCCTCCTTTTCCTTCCTCATTGAGCGGTCACAAGTTCAGGCTCCCTGTTTGGGCAGTTTGGGCTCAATTTTGATGGGCACGGTACAGCTGCCTGAGCGTCCCCCGCTCACATATGCGGACTCCGCAAGCACAAACACGTCGGAGAAACTGCTCCCGGTCACCACAAATAACCCGTCCCCTCGCTCGGGTGACTCCCAGTCCGGAGCGCCGGAGCGGAGACAGCTCCATTTTTCCCTACTCGCGCCGCAATTCCCGTGCGGATCTGACGTCTCTTAATTAACCAGCGAGAATTAAGAGAAAAGATAAATGTCTGTGTGTGTGTCCGTGCCGGCGTGCGCACAACGCCGCTCTGGCCGTGACCACACCAGTGGGCGCACACTCCCAAGCTCTAGAGGCGTGTGTCCGTCCGTGCCGCGACGGGACAACACCCAGAGCCGTCCCTCCTCCCTGTAACCGGGCTCTTGCAGGGCTCCTGCCCCTCATTTCTCCCTCCTCGTGTCCCCGCTGACGATGCTCGCGGGGAGCGCTCCGACGTGCGCGGCCGGCGGGCCCTGCTTTCGCCAGCGGGGCGGCCACAGTCCAGCCCGGCTCTGCAGGGTGAGCCTGGGCAGGGCACGCAAAGCTGCTGTTTGCCGTCGGCGCTCAGCTCTAGGGAGTTTTCGCCGTCCCCGGCACGAGTGGCAATTAATTCATTAACTCAGAAACTAAAAAAGACCCCCGTCAAACCCCAAACCAACCAACCACCACCACAAAAAAAAAAAAACCCCGAACAAACGCTAAGAAGACCCAGGGGTACCCTTGGGGAAGCTCAGAGCGCAGAGGAGCTGCCGCCTCTTGCTCTCGCCCTGGCCGTGCCGGGCAGCTCCTGCGGGGCTTCCCCGCCGAGGCTTCCCTGCGGCGACTTTCCCGGGAGAAGCTGCGCGGAGCCGCGGGCGCGACGGGGCCGGGAGCTGCCCTCCGGTAAACGGGGAGGCCGGCCCGCATCTGCCTCCCCTTCGCCTCCCGGGTGAGGGGAGAGCCGGGACGGGCAGGGCTGTCGCGCCGCCTGCCCGAGAGGCGGTCCCCGAGCCCGCCGGGGACAGGCGGTATCCGCAGGGCACCGGGGGACCGTCGGCGCGGCAGAGCCGAGACAGCCGGCGGGGCGAGCGGGGCTGCGGCGGGCGGGAGCTGGAAGCTGTCGGGGACGGGCGGAGCGCAGGGAGCCCTGCTGCGGCCTTCCAGCCGTCTGCATCTTGCTTTCACTCCCTCCCCGCCCCCGCCCCACTCTGTGCCCGGGCCGGGCCGGGCTTCGCCTGCCCCGCTTTCCTGCGCCCCGGCAGGCCCTGCCCGCGGGAGAGCGAGGCGGGCCCGCAGCGCTCCCGCTCGCAGACAAAGATGCTTTGCGACGCTAGCTCTCCTCTGCCAAGTCACTTTGTTGTTTTAATTATTTTTTTAAACAAACTTTTAGTCATCTATGGTCTCTCCTTCGCCTTCTTTTCCTCCCTTCCCCCTGCAACCCGCTAATTTCACACTGGAGCACGTTATTGCAGTGTTACGGGGAGAGAACGAGAGAGAGAAAACAACAATACTGCAATGATCCAAATGATACAGTAGAATTATTGCAATTATAGTTCTGCTCGGAGAAGAAAACCTTGCTGAGCTCAGCCAAACAAACTGATGCCTTGTACGGATAACAAGCCCGGGGACTGACAGCCGGTGCTGAGAGAAGCAGGAGGGCACAAGCGGAAATATTTGCCTCTTTTCACTCCAGCCAGCCTACATTAACACCCTCGGCTGCCGCTGCCAGAACAATATCCGCTCCGGCTTCGCGCACCCGGGGCCTCCGCGATGTGTTTCTCCCCAGGGACCGGCCTCCGTAGCTCTCGGCGCCTACCCCCGCCCGGCTCCGTTGCGGCCCCGCCGGGGAGCGGGGCGGCGGCAGAGCCCGGGCGGACCGCTGCGGTGCTGCCGCCTCTGCGGGACCGGCGGAACCCACCGCCCGCCCTCTCTGGGAACCACCTATTCCCACTGCAGAGCGCGGGAGCGGCGCGCCCCGGCGGGCACTGCCCCGGCGCCCTCCGGCCCGGCCCGGCCCGGGGCGCCCTCTCCGTGTCCCCTCCGAGGGGGCTCCACCCGCATCCCTGCGCTCCGAAGAGCGGGGCCAGACCCGCGTCTATCCGCGCCGCTCCGCCGGCAGCGGGACAGGGAGACCCGGGGCTGCCCCGGGGCCGCTGCCCGACGGCTGCCCTTGCCGGCTCCCGCCTTCCGGACCGACCCCGCGGCCCGTGTTTCCAGGGGGGTTTGAGCTTGTTACTGTTTTGCCCTGTTCATCTTCCTTTCTTGTCGCACAGAGCCCCGCCGACCGGAGCGCTCCCCGCCCGCAGAAACCATCCTTGCGAGGAGACGTGGCTACAAAATGGCAGGTCGCTTGGGGAAAGGTGTTTGATCCTAGGGAGGAGACAGGGCTAAGCTCGGTTTCAGACCTTGCGGCTGGAAATGTGCGGGCTCGGTTCGAGACTAGGTGCGAGAGTATTTTCACCTCGCAGGGAACAGCGTCTGCCTCGGCTAGAAAGGATCTGCCCTCGCTACGGCGGGCACGAGTTTGTCACCCACGGGCTGAGCACACGGCAGCTTGAAGTCCGTGCGCAGTGTGTACCCATCCCGTTCCCGGTGCCCCTCCGCCTCCCACGTTACTGCTGCTGAAGTCGGGAACCCCTCCGGTGGGTTCCCGCTCCCCGCCAGCCCTGCGCATGGGTGGAGCCGCAGCGGCGGACGCAGCCCATCCCCAGGCTTTAACACAAGCTGGTTGTTCGTTCCTTTTTTGCACTCTTTGCAATGGAGAAGAAAACGACAAAAACTACTTAAAATCCTGATTTATCACTATCTACTATAGGTATCGCTATTTGATTTATCATTATCTACTTTATGAGGGGGAAAAAACCCGCAAAAACTTGCGCAGAACCTGTAGGGAGATAGAGAAACATTGTGTTTCCTCTGCCTGTCCTCTCGGCTTTTGCTGTAGTTTCCTCCCCGTTCCTCGACGTGCTTGGCGCCCTGGCCCCATCCTCTTGGCTCTGTGCTGGAGGAGCCACAGCTCCTGGGTAACCCAGGATCAGCTGCAGAGAACGTCAGAGTCTGAAGCGCCCCACACCCGGGTGCGCAGGACAGTGAAACACGGACCACTGTTTTTCTACAGATGTGATTTAGTCGCATTCCGCCCCCCAGCACACTCTCCCTCCTTCCCCCGTCAGTGTTCAGCGCTGTGGTCCTGTGCACTAAAGCAGCAGAGCTGGGCATAAGGAGGGCAGAATGCCCGTTCTCCCTCGGTACTAGGCGGTAAATGTCTGATGCTGTTTAGATGAGATGAACCGGCACATGATTCCCCTCAAAAGCCTCATGGTGTTGTTATCTCAATTCATATTCAAGGTATATTTTTCACATTTATGGAGAATGCCATTCCTAAACCTCTTCTGGGCACAGCCCTGACTTTGCACAGTTCATCCCTGAGCTGTGCAGATGGATGGAGGACTGCTCTTGATTGCAACCACCAGGACTACCATAGAAGCAACCTTGTTCAATGCTTCTGCTAGGGTCTTTTTAATCACTTTAAAAAATTGACTAAGGTCTGACAGCCACAAGGAATCACAGAACAGGTGCACATCCCCTATAGTCAAGATTGGACAGCTGGGGGAGAAACAGCATCTCTGTCTGTCCCCTGAGGCTCTCCAAGTCACTGGTCACCTGAATACACCTCAGGGTTCAATGGTTTAACCACCTTCTCATTTCAGGTATGATAACTAACTTCCCATTACTGCAGGTTGACAATTAAACATCGAATAATCTCTACTTAGCAGCGACTACTGGGGCACTGCACCAAAATCACTTTGCAGAGCAGTGTTGGACTTCAGCGCATTTGAATTCACATCCAAGAGAGAAAAACATTTTGCAAGTATTGCCTTTTTCGGACTGACATCACTGATTTCACCAATTTTCAGCCTGTGCCCCTGGAGACAGGCCTCATGGCTGCAGCACCTGCCCATGGGGTGAATGGGAAGCGTCCTCTGAGGGGTGGCTGCCAGGTTTCAGCTCAGGTCACAGTTAACTGCTAATAGCTTTGCCTGGCTCACAGTTGCAGTGCTGCTGAAAGCAGCCCCAGCTTTTGTTGCTTGCATTGGTTTCAGTGCTAGCTCGGGAGCAATTTTTGTAATAATTTGCATCTGGACAGAGGTTTGACATCAGAATAATTATACTTCAGATTTAGCCCATGCCTATGTGTAGGCATTATCTGTGCCTCAGTCCATAGACTTAATTTTTAAAAAGTATTTTCTCAATCCCTTTTTATTTGGTTGTCATTGTTTTTTTAAATTGCTTGGTTTATTTTTCTGGTAACATGATTTTCACTGCAGTCAGAGGACATCAGTTAGCTTTAGGTGAATGTGTCTTATCTTTATTTCTCTTCTGCTGCTTTCCCACTTCTGATAACTCAAGACTTCTTCTCTGGTCCATGTTCCAGAAGCATTCCCAGATCACTTTTAAGTTGGGTCCTTTTTTGCATGGCCATGAGACAGAACAGGTCTGCAGTGATGTCTCTGAGATATCCAGACACCAACAATAACTCTGTTGGATTTATTTACCGCATTTAACTTACTTATTCCTTGAGCCTTGCCACCAAACCATCACTCCTGGAAATTATTTGAAAAAAAGGACTGGATGCTCATGTTGGTGGTACAGCCCCTCCACAGACTGCTTTCCCTCCTGGAGACCATGTGCCTTCCTCTTCTTTGTGCCTCAGGTCTGGCTTTGGGAGCTGTAGCTGGGCAGACGTGTGTGTCCTTTGCTGGCACGTCATGTTCTCCAGGTCACAGGCCTTATTTGTACTTCACAGCTCTCATTTTGGTTTAGTTTGATTTGGTTTGGGTTTTTCTGCTCCTCGGTGCTCAACTTTATGAAATCCTGTCAGAGCTGGCAGTTTCCTGGCTGAGACCGGGATGCCATCAACGCTCTCTCTCTCTCTCTCCATTTTGCCAGCTTCCTGTACCATTGCATTGTCATTTTGGATGCTTAGAGTCCCTCAAAGGTCTTTTCTAGTCTTTTAGATTTTCCTGGGAACCTCCCAACTTTCATATTTTTTCCTCTCCACCCCCTTCTTATGTATTCTTTTCCAAGGATCTCACCCTCCCCACACCTCCACAAGCTCTGGCTTTCCCTGCTGACTGCAGTGGTGTTTCTGCAAGAAGGTGGATTCCCCGGCATTATGTGGCTTCAAATGAAGACCAGAGCTTCAGTGAAAGGTGTATTTTTACCTAATATAATTGTTTTGGCTAAATATAAGAAGAACTGGGTGGAGGTCTGCATCTTACAACACTATGACTGCAAATTCCAGTGGGCTGAGTGACAGAGTGAGATATGTTTTTTCTGACCCTAGAAAACCTATGGATAAAATTCCAAGTAGCTTTCTCAGAGTAAGTCTTAAAAACTCAGTGCAAGTATTAACGCATTAAGGTGCAGTGGTCTAAAAAAATTAGACTGATGATCACAGGCGCATTTAACAGTTTATCTTCTGTGTTATTTTCTTTTGTATGTGCTGACTAGAACTGAGCAAAGGCTTCATAACAAATAATTTATTTGTCAAACGTATTCTCTTCTTCTGCTCGTGGAATATCCATGAGCAAGAGCATTGTTTTCTCAAATGTGTTTGTTATCTAAAGTGCTCCAGTGGTTCCTTTAAATGAATAACAGAAGGGGTTGACTGCAAATGGTTTCCGTTGTTTAGCTGTACTTGGTCAAATAAACCCCTTGGTATGAACTGCATTACCCGCCTGTTGCGCCAGCAACACACCAGTTGTGCAAATAGGGGTGTGTGTGTGTGTGTGTGTGTGTGTGTGTGTGTGTGAATGTAACAGCTGGGTTTCCTCAGCTCGCCCGTGGGCAACCCTCAATTCGGGTTTTCCGCAAGCATTCCTACTGCTGAAATGCAATTGCTCAACTAACTGCAGAGGGGGTGTGAACATAGCTGAAGCAAAGCCATTAAAAATTCAAATGAGTGTTCGATTAGCAAAGGACAATGTTGCACCCTCTTTGAGTAGCTCAGTGTGACCTTCATGTGGTGCTGCTGTGTTCTATTTCAATAAATGCAGCCGCACAGGGGCAGAGCAGAAATCAGACTCATCTGGAGAAGGGCATGAGTTGGAGCTGGTCTGGCATTTCATTGCTCTGGAGATGTTTTCCATGAGATCAGCGTTGTTTAATCCAGAAGCATGGCTGAAATAAGGTAACAGAGGGAAGAGACACCAAACTATCTGTGAGGCTCTGTTGAACCATTCCACTCAAACAATCTAACCATTCCACTCAAACAATCTAACCTTAGAACCATATTTATTATTACTATTTTTGACATCTGTGGGCACCATTGCATCTGGCTGTCATTTAGGGGCACCGCTATCTCATAAAGATTAAAAAAAAAAAAATAAATCAGGAGAAACCTGCAATTCACAGAAAAGAATGGGCATTTTTTCTGGAACAGGCTGATGCTCATGGACACATGGAGAAAATTCTTCAATGGCTCTCTGTCAGTGCTTCTCATGTGTTTTTTTTTTTTGTGTGTTGGTACCTTTAAAATGGAGCATCCCTGCTATGAGTCTGGGTGAATACTGCTCAGATGTTTAAAAGACCTATTCTGATATAGCATTCCTTTTTATCTGTCTAATATTCTTCATGACCCTTAAAACAAGAGTCAAAGTACTGTGTCATGCTCTGTAGGAAGAGGGATGTTTTATGGATGTAAACTGTGTTGTGTAAGTGTTGAGGTGTGAATGAACTTGGTGTCTTCCAAGTGAAACACTGCTGGGAGCAGCACAGAGCAGAGATCTAAATGGTACAGAGGACAATTCATCAATAGCACCGCTCAGAGCAGCAAAACTTGTAGAAGGGAATAGATGGAAGAGTTGCTTACAAGGTACCCAAATCAGGCACAGTTTAAACTTGTAAAGTACATTTAAAGGAGAAAACAAAACTCTGGAAAATCTGACATCCTGTAAATAATTAAGAATGGAGATGTATTCTTAAGTGTCTTAAGAGCATCTGTCTAGTTATGCTCCCGAAGAACATGATAACTGGGATTTTGGGTGTGCATGACATTATAGAAATTATTAATAGTCTGGTAGGGAGCAGAGCACTTCTTTCCAAGTGCAAGGGGTTTCTTTCTTAATGGAAAAAAATTCAATTTGATTGTAAATTGGCTCAGCAATTTCAACAGCTGCAATTTGTTGGACTGTTGATTTGAAGTTTTCCATTCAAAAATAAAATAAAAAAGAAGAACATATGTTTTAAGATTTCCCCTTCATACATAATTCTTAGAAACTTCAATAGACAGATATTTCCAGTCATGTGTATGGATTATAAAATCTTGAAATCGCAGGGTGTAAGTTATTATTTGGAATCAATGCACTTTCTGTGGGATTTTTTTAGCTTTTTATCAAATCTTGAAAAAGACTTGGCACTTACAGAGCTCAGCTATTGTTTCCCTTCTTGAAAACTAAAAATAATATTATGGAACCACTGAAAAACTAATTCTAAACAAAAGACGTTGGATTTAACTAAATTATTGTTCCTGTGTTGTAACCCTTACTCATAAACTTTCATTCCTTGAGTCAGTGGGGTTCTCTTTTGAGTAAAAGCACATTTGTACGGTGGTTTTTGTGTTGCAAACCTGGCAATTGCAGCACAAATAGGTAAATAGCTGGGCTCTTCGGTGAGCCAGGGGCTACATGAGAAGCATGGTTGTTTTCTTCAGCAGAGGGTGTGCTATCATCTCTTTTACATAGTGATGCTTGGGAAAGTGTCTGTTTTCTTTCCTTTGAACCAGAGCTGGAAGCTGTGGTTTAGTTTTCTTCTGTTTCAGGTTTTGTTTGCATACTAATTTTATCAAAACGTCTGAAGGGTTCTGGGTGTCCCTCGGGCTTCTAAAACTGAACATGGTTTCTGATTTTTGAAACTTGCTACATGTCAGAGGCTTTTCTCTGGACCTATTACTTGGAAGAAAGGCAGCACCAACCCTCCTTCACTGAATGCGAAAGTGAGAGTACCTGGACCGTCATTTACAATTAATCCAATTCCTTGTTCTGAAGTAAGGGCTGAATTTGTTTTTTTGGGGGGGAGTGGGCGTGGGGTGGGGAAAGGGACAAGGCTGTACAAATTCCATGAGTAAACAGGGTCTTCCAAACCTTCAGAAAAGGTGGATTCTGACTTGCAGGATGGCAATCAGAAACCTTTTTTGTTTTACCTGAAGTACACAGCAGAAGGACAGACTGGGGATCAGGAGCAGAACCAGACAGAAGGCATTTTGTAGGCATTTCCCAGTTTTTGCAAAGGAAAACAAAAGGAATGGCTGTCCAGGAAGAACTATGAAATTCTGTGAAGAAGAAGAATATGAATACAGCAGAAGGAACTCAGGAACCTTCTCATTTACAGGCTGACTACTGCAAAGGTAACCTTATTGTGTTAAGTGTGAGGATTATCACTCGGAGAAGTGAGGTAAGGTCAAAGCCAGTAGGATTCAATGGAAACATGGCTATGATTTGGTAGTAAAAAGCAAATTACATTCGTATTTTCATTCTGGTGGAAAAAAAAAATCCATGTTCAGTCACCGTGAGCTTTGTTACTAACCTAAGCACATTCAAAACTCAGTACGTTTCATGTCCTGGGATACCTTTAACAATCCCTAAATGATGTAGGATACCAACTCTTGTTTTCAACAGTACTTTTAGGAAACCAATCCATCTGGATGTCAGCAGAATTTGGTGGCTGTGTCACTTTGATGTAGAATGGACCGTGTTATATCTTCTGGGCATGTTTATTCCGCATATTTTAGGATAAATTGGGGTTGATTCAGAAACTGCTGGTCCAGAAACACGGCTCCAGAGACTTGTGCTTGGCCACCTGTTCTTTCTGGGGTCTCTTTGGAAGAAAAGCATATTGTGCACCTTTCAAAATACCAGTATTCTCATAGGAGAGCTCAAATAAATAAATATCACAGTAAATTCCAACTATATTTATGGCAAAACGTGATCTGTCTCAGCTTCTATGTAGATTCAAAGGTTCTTATGTATCTCATATCCTCCGAAATGTGTTTTCCTCACCTGGTGTTTCAGATCAGCAAATGCAGGTGGTCTTTTTGCAAGACTACAAGTGGTTTCACAGTTAGAGACTCTCAGCTGAACCACACGGCTATTGTTCATTCACAACTTCCCAGTTAAATCCTTGGGCTTGTGCTGGGGGAAGGACCCTGGGCCCTGACCCTGTGGCATCAACCAGGACTGTGTCAGAAGTCAGTGGCCTTGAGCTGCACAGGTGAAAAAAAAAAGCCACAGTGGTTCCTACAGCCTTTGGAAAAATGGTTGGATGGAAATTATGTCAGTACGTGATAACCTTGCCAGATGCTCACTGCATATTCAAGGGATTGTCTGGATGGCTCCTGTCTCAGGTTGAAAACTGCTTTGTGTTGCTTATATGCACTACACAAAGTAGTTGCATGTAGATGTGGAGACCTTGGCCAAAAACTGTGCAAGAAGCAATTTACACCAGAGAAGTCAAGGTTCACAACAACTGTAGCAACTCTTCCTGGAGGCCCAGCTGGTCCATGGAGTATCCAAGCATGCTGACGACATATCTCCAGCAGCAGCATTTCTGTTTGAGGGTGGCACCGTAAGGGTACACAGTGCAGCAGAGATGCCATACTGCTCTCACATCACTGTCACCACTGCATGTCAGCACAGCCCTGTGTCACAGCTCGGAGGGAGCTCCAGGGTGGCATTCAGTTTAAGCTTCACATCTATTGGCTTTCTTCTCAGCCCCTTGTGAGCATCATTTGCTTCAGATACCAGACCTACTAATGATTTTTTTTTCCCACTCCCCCTTTCTCACACTTTAATTGCAGGGTATATGTAATACCCTTAGGAATAGCTATTGCCACCTGTATTATTATTTATGCTGTGAAAACGAAGCTTGTGGCAATATATTTATTAACACGGTGCCCTGGAATCACATGAGTTAACAGCTTAATCCTGTGATTGTAAACACTTTTCCTGACATGTTCAAGCACCATCCATGCTTTTTAACTTAGCATTAGGAAAGTGTGAGCATAAGCAGGTCCTAGTTTTTAGAGAAAATCTGTTCTTACCACAAAAAAAAAAATCGCATAATGATAAAGTGATTTATCCATCTAATAGTGCCTGCCTTACAAAGCAATAATGCCTTTTGCAAAAGAAAGAGTTAAACAAAACAGTAAATGCAGTATAAACTTTGTTCCTTAGCATTAAAATGCACTTTATTCATACTGTAGATTTCTCTCCCAGCCACGGCTATTGTTTGTCACTAACAGCTAGCTTTTGTGAAGTTAATAAATGTGCATAATAAGGACATAAAGGTATGGAGAAGTAATACTGTAATCCTTTTGTTTGGATAATCAGTCTAATGTATGCAAATTAAACCTTATTAGTACTAGGGTTTTGTGTCTGCTTATCAAAATGTGCCATTTTCATGAAAATTGGAAGTCCATTATATAAAGTTATTATTAACAATCATTTAGGAATTATATACGGTATGCAAATTAAAGTTGATTACAACTAATTAAGGGCTTTCTTTGTTATTTGACCTTGTCTGCTTTTTATGTAAATATGTTTCTTTTGGTCTGGCATATTTTTAGACTCAGAAAAGTATATTAAGACAAGTTACATTATGTATTTTTAATATATTTTTTGTATTGCATAGAAACCCCCTTGCTATTGTTTAAGGACCTGGTTTCACGTTGGGCTGTTCTGAGTGATGATACGTAGACACGTGTACCTTACAGTTTTAGGATGGCTCTGTGAGATGGACCAGGAGTGAAATTATAGTAACACACTTCCAAGGCCCTCCAATGGTTTAAGGAATAATGATCCACACACGCACACAAAAGAAAAAAATTCCCTGTGAAATATAACCAGCCTTCATGCCAGAGTAACCTTTGTTCCACGAGTTATTGAACTGGATAAGGCTTAGTTTAGTCACTCCAGACACAGCTAAGTAATAAATAATTGGTCCCTACTTGCAAGGTACATTGCAAAACTTAATGGCTTGCTTGCATCCCTGTGACCACTGATCTCAGGATAAAAGACTTTTAACACAGACAACACAGCGAGCTGAAGAACAGCATCCTCTGTGAAGATTTGTGTACCTGTCAAAATCTGAGAAGGTTCAGTGCTAAGTGAAACGAAAAAAATCTTCTGAAGAAAACTTGGGTGAGTTGAATAATATTTCTATTAAAAACAACAGCAGAATATAATACAATTTTGATGTGTTTTATATATAGAAAAGAAATGTGCCACGTAAGCCAGTCACCAGTGCGAAGATGGGAGATGGCATACTTCATGGTGTGTCAGGAGGAGATGTGTAATCAATATCTTCACACCTTCAGTGTCCCAGTCAAACATGCAGGAACAAGGAAGACTAGGAAAGAAAAGACTGAGGCATAAGGGGCATAAGGCGGGAATACCTTAGGAATATGTCTAAAACTTGTCATCACATATTCTTTGAGTCTAATATATTGGAATCTGAGGAAAGATAAAGCATAAACCTCCTCTTCAGTACAAAAGAGTAGGCGCAAGAAGAACATTAAGGCTAGGAAAAAGCCCTCCGCACAGGCAAGGTTATTTATTTAACCATGAAACTGGGGATATTCTTCTAACACCAGGTTTTATTCTTTCCTTTCCACATCCTCAGTATATTGCATTTCATGTCAGGCAGTCATGGAGCCTCCTAGGTTGTACATTTGGTGCCCGCAGGATCTGGTGCCCTCTTGCCTATGGGAAGGTGTCCCAACACCATACCTCCACAGGCAGCACCAGTGCCTGGCTAAGCACAGCCTGGCCTCCTGAGAGCTTGGAGACAGGTGGTGAGGGAGTGTGGGTGTCCGGATCCAACTGGGAAAGGCAGGCATGCTGGGGTCAGACTGGGACATGAAGTATGCATTGCTTCCTGGAAAGGGATGGTGAGGGTCTAGAGTAGGTGCTCCATCCTCCTTTCCCTTTAGAGCTGTGCGTGTCACAGCAAATGCTGCCTTTTCACCGCTGAATGCCAATACAGGAAGACCTTACTTTGTCCCTTGAAAAGACAGAGCCTCCTGGCCAGGTATCCAAGCTCCCTAGGAACCCAGTCAGCTTCAAAGGCAAGGTCTTGAGTATCTGCTGCAAACCGCTGGATGGGAAGTTACAAACTGCCGGTTACTGGGATGACTTATTCAGAAACTCCTTGAGAAGATATTTGAACAATTGGAGAAGCTGACGAGTTGTTCACTCACAGTGGGGTCACGAGGTGCAATTCAGCCAGTGACTTATTATGATGAATTGTCTGGGGTTACAGTGGGGACGTTTTGCTCAATGCCCCGCTGCTGGCAGGAGCTGAAAAATGGAAAATCAGAACAGGCAAAACATGTCTCTGCTGCATGGGGCAATGTCTGACCTCAGTCACCCGTCCTTGCAGATGGCAAAATGCGACCCCTGCATGTGGGCTCGCTGAGGGGACGAGCAGCTGGGCTGCCCCTTGCAGCGCTGGGACAGGGTCCCACCCTGTTCTCCTGGAAGGGAGGGGACCAAGGGCCCAGCAAGACTCCTGCTTAATGGGTGGCACCAAGGAGATGTGACAAAAAGGAAGTTTCTATTTTAAACATCTGGTGAAAAAAACCCCCCTACCATAGTTTCTCCTCGTCCACCTAATAAATAGTGTTTTCACCTCAGTGTTGGGAACTCAAGGCTCTCAAAAGGTGGAAAGCGGAGCTAAGAAAGCGTCTTGAATGATTTTCTCTAACAGAATAAGGATGAAACTCTGATGCCATCAAAGAATTTCCCTCAGGGAGGTGAAAGTCATTGTCATGTTTTTAAAGTAGTTGCAATTTTCTCTCTCTAAATAGCACAGACTACAAAATATATTGCAAGGGGAAGATAAAAATAGTCAAAGTCTCCAAATCTTTTAATTCAATAAGAATGCAATATGCAATTAAAATTAATTATCTCATAATTGAACTGTAGACACTGATTTTTGCATCATCTTCGTAAGAGACATGCATCTTAGCTTGCATAGTGTCTGGTATCATTGCGGAGTTAGCTCAGGAAAGAATCTGGGCCCAAAAGTTTTCATGCTTTAGCACTCAGAGTGGATCAGTTGTGGTTGGATGTGACTTTTCCTCCACAGAGCACCTCTCCATGGCTGAGCCTCTACTCTCGTCCTTGCTGTACAATTCACCCACTCCTCCACAGCACCTCCCAAGCAGTTCTGCTGCCCCATTTTTTTCAATCCCATTTGCCATCAACTTAGAATCATAGAGTCATTTGGGTTGGAAAAGTCCCTTAAGATCACTGAGTCCAACTGTTAAGCAAACACTGCCATGTCCACCACTAAACCATGTCCCCATCACCACATCTACAGGTCTTTTAAATACCTCCAGGGATGGTGACTCAACCACTTCCCTGGGAAGTCTGTTTCAGTGCTTGACAGCACTTTCTATGAAGAAGTTCTCCTTAATATCCGGTCTAAACCTGCCCTGGTGCGACTTGAGGCCATCTCCTCTTGTCCTGTTGCTTATTACCTGGGAGAAGAGATCAACCCCCACTTCACCACAAACTCCTTTCAGGTGGTTGTAGAGAGAAATGAAGTCCCTCCGACCCTCCTTTTCTCCAGGCTAAACACCTCCAGCTTCTTCAGTCACTCCTCATCAGGCTTGTCCTCCAGACCCTTCACCAGCTCCATTGCCCTTCTCTGGACATTCTCCAGCACCTCATTGTCCTTCTTGTAATGAGGGGCCCAAAACTGAATTTGAGGTGCAGGCTCACCAGTGCTGAGTACAGGGGGACAATCACTGCCATTGCCTTCTCTCCAGTTTCTACTGCTTCCCGTAAGTGTCCTCAGGCTACTTATCCCAACCTGGTGAGATTTACAGAATCACATTGAATTTGTTTGTCTCATTTTAGTTCTGTCGCCTGCACATCATCTCTTGTTCTTCCAACACGAGGTCCTAACACAACAGGGATTCACATTTTCTGCCTCTTTGTGAGATATAATATAAGGTGGCAGCTACATGTATTTCTTTGGTGTCATAATTTGATAGTGTTAAATATTGAGCAGGACTTGGTTCTACTGCTGATCAGCAGTATGGGCTTCGTGTGGGACCCTGAGTGGTTTGGGGCATTGAGGTGGGTCTGGCTGTCCCTTCACTCTGTGGTGAATTCTCTGAAGAGAGGCAAAGGAATTTTAAACTCCAGACTCCATTATAATATTCAAGTACACCAAGTAACTCAAAGAAATAAAGAAACATAAAATTAATGGGGAAAAGAGACTAGAAATAAAATAGCTTTGTACACCAAACTCCCATTTTCCACTATATCCTTGTAGGTGAGACCTTGCTTTCAGGCCACCTCACTGGCTTCATGGGTTGCAGCAGCCTTTTCAGAGCTCCCTTAGGGCTCTGACTCCTGTGGCAGTTTTCTCTCCCCTGCTGGGTCCTGACTGCTATGCACATGTGTATTTTTTGTAAGATCTTTGAAAGCACCATTATAGTGCCTTTAAACAGAACACCATCAGGCCTTGGGGAGCTGAGAAAAGAGTGTGGGAATGCCTTGTCCTGGTTATGCCCAGCTAATACCCCCACCATCACAACACAACGCCAGGTTCCACCTTGCACTGTTTGTTCTGTTCACATGCCACGCAAATTCCCAAAGGATAGTTTTTGGTTGGTTGGTTTGCTGTTTTTCTGGTTTTGGTGGGATTGAGAAGAGTGGTTCCCATTTCCTTCTGGGCATTCCTGTCCCTCTTGCTGGAATTTCCTCCACTGGGCAGATGCTCATAAGCAGGCTCCCTCACCTTCTCAGCTCTTTATATTTGCATTTTGTTTTAAAATGATTCAGTTGTGATTTATAAGAAAAAATGTGTTTGGATTCTCAGAATGATGCTTGACTAAGTGAAGCCTGTTTGGTCAAAAGTAAGTGGCTTCTAGTTGTTGTCAGCAAAGACTGTTTTCTATAAACACAACACATGTGAGCTGTAGGTAAGACACTCTTCTCTGTTTGGATGTAGATCAGTCCATCCAGGTTTCTCTTTTGCCCGTGGTGCACGATGTGTTTTCTGTTTTTTAATGGCATCATTTTAATAGCCCCGATTTAATTTCCATAAAGGTACCCTGAAAGAGCTGAATTTTGCTCTTAACACACTGATACTGCAAGGTGGAGAATTTGTGACTTCTCCAGTTTCTCAGACTCTGTTAATGACTGGATCCCACGCTGGCTGGAGTCTCAGTATTGTTGTCAGTCTGGAAGGATGCTTTTTCACCCTTTCCAAATATCCTTCTTCCAACCTCAATTTCAGAATATTTACTGAAAATGTTCTTTTCTTTATACTTGGCCTCTATATCTTGTTCTGTGCATTTTTTGTTTTAATGTCCTCCACTTGCTGGGAATTCTTTGGCCTCTGCTGACGTCTGGGAGTCGTGTGGACAAGGACAGTACCCAATCGCTCTGCTTTGTTTCCCTCTTACGGGGTGGCAGCAGCTCCCTCCTTCCCATCACTGCAGGGCTTGTGTGCTTCTTTCCTGTGTGTAGGATCCACATTTGCCGTTCCCTGCTGCACTGGATCAACATCTAGGGAAGCCTTGCTAGGTGCAGCAGGAATCTTTTAATAATGACATATCAAGAAAAAAAAAAAAAAGCAGAGAAGTGGATTTGCACATTGTTCATCCTGATAAATATAACTATGAAATTGCTTTATAACTTTGGACACAGTTGGAGCTTTATAATAGGTTGTCCTTGAAGTAGCACCTGTGATCCTAATGGCTGCATCTATTTTCCTGATTTTAGCTATAAATTCCATTTTGCAATACTGGTGGGGATAGCTCTGGGTCTGTGGTGGGGGGTGAAGGTTTAATTCCCTCTGCCTTTTTCCCTTCCTCCATAGCCTTAGGTATCTCCGGGCCATCTCAGTTGTATGAAACACTTTGATTTTTGTTTTCATATGGATGAGGGTTTCAAATTTTTCTACATTTTCTTAACTGTAGTTATGCTAGCATACTTGTGTCCCTGTTCGATGTAGAAATAATTTTGTAGTTCAACTTTTTCAAGGAAAACAACTGTCAAATTATTCTTCAGAGGAAAAGAAGGAAAGAAGGATGAAGTGGGTGGAGTGTAAGTAACAATTACTGTAGGCTGATAATATTTAAAGATTCAGAGAGGAATGTATTTCATGGGCCATACGTGTATGTAACAAATTCGCCTACTCTGTAATCCTTCTCTTTATTGACAACACAACAATCATCTCCTTCCAGAATGGTAAACTACCGAATGTTTTTCTTCTGCAGATGCTGCATTCAAGCTCAAATAACTAATATGAAACATTATTACTGGGAAAAGCTGGCAATCTTTCAGAGCAGGTTACTGATTCAGGCATAAATCCCTCACTGAAGGAATTTTCAGCACATGCTTTCTTTTGAGTCCTAGGTTTTGACTTTCATATTGAAGGAGGGTGCAGTCCCAGGGACCTGCAACCCCAAATAGTGCTCAGAATGTGTAGATATTGGACATATACTTGTGTATTGAAATATGGCAAAGGGAAATGTCACTTGGGAACCTCTTTTGCAGCCCTCAAACCCATCTACCAGGAAGATGGGGAGAGCAAGTCAAGCCAGGATGCATAACTGCCATTAGATAAACTAACACTACTGAAATATATTTAAAAGTGAGTCACCCTAAAGCAGATTTTCCTTCTGTTTCTTCAAACACAGGAGTCCTTACCCGTAACTTCTTTTCACATTTAAATAAAAGAATATTTTTTGCTAAGTAAAGGAAGGGTGGCAATCTAGCTCTTTCCTTTATTTGAAGTGATTTTTTTAATCCAGAACTATAGTAATGGGCTAGCAATAGAAGGCAGTTATGATCCTTTTCCCCCCTGCAGATTCTGGTGGCACAGATAAGTCTAACTTCTGAAGATGTGTCTGTTCTTCTGATAGATCCTGGGCCCTGGTTACTTATCCAGCAAAATCATATTTAAATAATGCAATAAAAACTTTGGGCGAATTCCAAAGAAATGTGTCTGTTTCCTTCCCTGGGGCCTGAGGCAGCTCCCAGTTCTATTAACTGTGGAAAATTCTCACCTGGCCCAGCATTAAAACTTGTGGCTCTGGAGAAGCAGAGATGTCACCCCATACCTTCTCCCTCTCTCCTTTTGAGACAGCAGAGATGCCACATCGTTATCTATACCTGTATCCTGGCATCTGAGCTTTTGGGGGCTGCAGGTACAGGGCTGAGGTGGCTGGTTTGCTCCAGCGTTCCCTCCTTGGAACGCAAACAATGTGGGAGACACCGGTGTCCTCCAGGGCCTCCCAGCTGGACACCCTGCACGCTGGCTGGGGATACCGGGACCCTGAGGCAGCTGCAGTAGAAATGGGAGCTGCTCAGGACAGGCGGTGAGAGCTATGTGAGTGGCGTCCTGCTGTAAGCCTTTCAGCCTCTCACACTGAGCGTATCCCTGCAAGGGAGGGGCTCACTTGCATTTCATCTTTTAGAAGGAAAAACAAAGAGAAAAATATTTTTTTTTTTGTGTGTGCCTGCTTTCCACCCAATTTTATTCCCCTGTGTATACTGCGTTTTGTATCTTCTTTTTCACCCTGTATTTTGAAGACCCTTAATAAATAAAAGATGTGAACACAAAATTGCCATTCAAATTTGATTGTCTCAAATTATGTCTAGAATGAAACAAAAATCTAGTGATCTGTGATTTTGTGTGGCAAAGGCAGCTCAATGCTATTCAATCCAGTAAGTGAGAGTATAAAAAAAATAAACCCAACCAACTGGCAAAGAAAAGAAGAGGCAGGGAAAGTGCAATAAAGAACAGCATAATACTTTAATGGTCTGAAGAGATTTTTCAACAAAACCATTACTAATACTGGGTATTCTTCAAAGCTCAGTTCTTACCATCACAAAACCATTAGCTCTTTTGGAGTCACAATCTTCCCTATATCTATATCAAGTCTTTTCATTGCTTTTTATTTGTCTTTGTCTTCTTCTGCTTGACTGGTAACATGCAGCACCCTTGCGCTGTATACTTATTTGAAGACTGACTGCAACAGTTATAAATATCTCCTAAGCACTGAGGGAGGCAAAGAAAAAGTGATGAGCTTCAGTAGCTGGAGTTCTGAATTGCTGCAGACAAGAGAGTCTGTCAGTGAAGCTGGTGAAATAAAAATTTTGCTGGCTATTTTTTGTAGCTTTAAGAAGAAACTTTTGGTTATATTCAAAATAACAGAGATAAAATTATGATTAGAATTGCTTTTCCTCTTGCACTTGCACATGGTACTTGAATAGTTAGAATGGTTGTTTTCCTGTCGCAGCAGGGCTGTGCTCATCTCCTGAATATTTGGTCTTTTTTTCAATGGTTGATTTTGATGAAGATTTAGCAACAGGCTTTTAGTTCCAGGAGGATACTGGGGCATTTTCTGTTGTGTCCCTTGTTTGAGGAGGCAGAAGAGCCACCGGTTTGTTGTGTTACAACTTACACTGGTGTGTAAAGAATCACAGCAACAGTTTTTCTGCCATGTGCTGTGGAAGCTCTGCACATCTCACCCTCTGTCTGCAACAGCAGCAACACATTTGGGTTTTTTTCCTCTGTGCTTTCAAGAAATAAACAATTTGAATTTGGTCTTCATGCATAAACACAATTTAAGTCAAAAGCTTACCAAAACCTTTTTTCTCCTTTTAAACCTTGCTTCTTGCCAGTTATTCATAGTCTTTGGTATGATCTTTAAATGGAAAAACAGAAACTTCCCTCTATTATGTGAGAGTCTGAGCACTTATTCCTTCAGCTCTGGTGTGTTTTGAGACCCATGCACTAGTTCATCCAAGGACATTACCTGTCCTGTCGTCTTCAGTAGAGAAAGACAAATGATGAGGAAGAGACCAGAAGAGGGAGTTGTGTTCTAGATGTTTATATGTCTTTCACAGTAGCACGTCCAAGAGTCCTCCGAGGATTTAGATTTCAGAGCACAGCAACTGATGGCCTGGGAATTTGTCAAAGTAGGAGAACAGGATTATCGGAAACAGATACGTGACCACAGACACAAGAGCTGTATGGTAGTCATCACTCACAGCTTGTGGTGTGCTGGGACTTTGTCCTAGGTCTGTGCTTTGCAGACCCTTCTGGCAAAGGTACCTTTTGTAGGGAATACAGAGAGAAATAAAGCAGCTGCTCTGCAGAAGCCAATGAAAAAGCTCTTCATGAGCAGAGAGTAAAACCCGGACTTGCTTTGGAGGCGAAAAAGTGGCCAGGTAGCGCTGCTGGCAGACTGAAGGTAGGAATTAACCATGAAGTAAGAGACTGCCTGTGACACAGAAGGATGAGCAACCTGCTGAAGAATCATAAAGATGAGGACTTATAACTTGCCATCTACGAATCAACAGATCTTCCCAGTTCACCACTGTAATGAGAAACCACGGAAGGTCACGTTGCCACTAGTGCTTCTGATGGTGCCAAGGCTCTGCACTGATGTTCTGTGAATGAAGGGTTTGCTTGTGTAATGGCTGAGCTCCAGGGCAGGTCAGAGTGACAAGTGACACCTGGGCCCTACATGATGTGGCCCTGGGTCAGCTTTAGGAGCTGCAGGTATTTTCATCTCAGCAGCAAGGAACAGACATAAGGGTAAAGGCTGGAGGGAGCTTGAGAGAATAAGGATTTGCCCGACATGGGAAGGGGACATTTAAATTCCCCATTGCCTGTGATATCTGATGGTGCTAAGTAGCATCCTTCCAAATCTGTCAATACAAGGAGGACCTGGATATTATTTAGATGGTGCGTGATGGGTAATTTCATTTCTGTACAGTACTCCTTCTCCAAGCTGCTTTGCTCAATTAAACCCTGCTCAGCAGAGACTATTCAAATCTGCTGTAAAGTTCATGCCATGACCACATTTCCTATCAATTTCTCCACCGGAATGTATATTAATGGAAACATGGGGATATATTAATTGTACAATTTTGAATAAATGCAACCTTAGCAGAGTACATTTTTTTTATTATTATTTAATAATTATGAGTTCAGACTTTTCTTAATTTCCTGCTGTGAGCTTTTAAAAGTCACTGCAATGCTGAAACATAAATAGAGTACGTGATGTAACACTGCCTAGGCAAATATCATAGACATTTTTACCTCAGGAAAATGTAATGGAATTAAAAAAACTCATTCAGATAATTTGAAATTTTGCACTGTTGAAACCAAATAAGGGAAAATTAAAATCGAACAATATTTACTTAAAAAAAATTAAACTAATATTTTCTCAGATTTCAGTAGGCAAAAACCGATAAAAATCCATAGAGAACATGAAAATAGTACAGGGTTTTTAAAAAAATCTTTAAAAACATGGATGAGAAAATATCCATCCTGCTCAGGTTTTTCTCAGCCATTACATTCCATATGCAATAAACCCCAGGTGGAATGATGTTCAGATTCTGCCAGACAGTGGAAAAGCAGAAATGGAGTCCAATGTGAGACAAAACGACAAGGTGACTCAGTAGCGCCCAGAACAGATGGATTTTCATTGTTTACTGTCTCATCACTTGGCCATCAAACTCACACATTCTCTCCCTTCCCCCTATCCTCTTTGGTTCCT
This sequence comes from Grallaria varia, assembly GCA_013396735.1. Taxonomy (NCBI): domain Eukaryota; kingdom Metazoa; phylum Chordata; class Aves; order Passeriformes; family Formicariidae; genus Grallaria; species Grallaria varia. The sequence continues at coordinate 132,047 of VWZG01008933.1, forward strand.
TCTTATTTCCTTGTCTTTATATTTTTTCTTTTTGTCTTTGTCTTCCTTTCTTAGCCACTTGCCTTGTTCTGACAATATGATTACTTAATACTTACCTGCCAAATTAACTGACTTATTTTACCAACGAGTGGATATACCATTCCCTGACACTCAGTATTTGACAGTCCCACAATCTTTTCCATGTCCATGCGGTACACGCTGTAACAGGAAAATTCCACTAAGTATGGTGGGCTTTCTCTACAACATGGTACTGTTGCACACCAGCATGAACCAGTATGTGTGTTGGTTTGCCCTCTCTGACTTTTAAAGGCAATAAAATGTGAACAATTAAAAAAATCATTTACAACCCACTCATCCTCTCTCCTTTATTCCAAAAATCACACCCAACTGACCTCTTACCGAGAACGCTGTTCCGTTCGGTAAGACTCTGTCTTTTCACAATGAAAAGAAAAAAACCTATTTGGCTAATTGAGCAATTTGCTTAACTGGATGCACTGTAAAAATCTGTAGTGGAAATGCTAATGTATTAAGTATGCATGTGTATTTGTATGCGTGGGGGAAAAAGAATGCTATATAGGTGCTGTAGTTAGAGTGCTGCATAAATACCCAAAGCAAAACAACCGTTATTGGAGGTATATTCTGAGGTTTACCCACCAAGAGTTGTCCATTGTCAATTAAATGGAAGTAAATACAAGGAAATTGCTTAAATTTGACCTGGAGTTTATTGCTTATATTTGACCTGAAGCTTTTTTTGCCGAACGATACATCCATAGTTCAGAAATTCATCTTCTTTTGCTCTTTATTAGCATGGTAGTTGAAGCCCAGTTGATCCGGACACCTTTGTACAGAACACTCTGGGAACAGGGCAGGAGGATCTCCCATGCCAAAATGCTCACAATGTTTTGCAAGACAACACCCAGAGCAGGGAACACCTGCAGCACCCTGATGATGTTGGCCAGTGCAGCAGATTGTAGCACAACAATCATCCCACACTGGGCAATGTTTTGCAGGAGAATGGAAAAAAAGGGATTTGAGGGAGAATGGTAAGGTCATTTCATGGATGATTATTAGGGGCCTTTCAAAGTGTGAAGGACAGTATTAAAACCCATGAAACGCCAGCAGGTAGATGACAGAGGCTGAAGCTGCTGGCCCAAAACTCACAACCTCCTCCACTGAATTTCCCTCCCTTTCAGAAACAGTACTGGGGGTGTGCCTTCCACGTTAGGCTCTGAACATGCTCCTGAGCATGCAAAACCTGCAGAGGTACAACAGAAAACTGAGGCAAGGAACAGTTTAGTTACCACGCCCTTGGTTTCCCCTTTCCTCTACGTGGAGGAGGGTTGAGATTCATGCAGGAGCTTTCTCTGCTGCACAGGAGTGTGAAAAACAGCGCTGGAGTAGTGGCTGGAGTGGCCCAAAAGAGGCTTTGTAGGAGTAGGCTACTGACTTTCTTTGTTTGCTTTTACGTCCCAAATATTGCAGCAATGCAGTACCTATGTAATGTGTGTACACTGAAGAATACCCTGCCAGGGGATGAGGTATTTGAGACTCTCTTTCTTGAATCTGTAGGCCACCCACCTTAAAACCATGGTTGTTTTTTAGGTAGCAGAGATAGCAACATCAGGGCAATCCTACAGTGGAATGGACTGGAAGAGTGAGCAGTGGAGCAGGACACCAAAGTGGAGTTGGGAAGCAACTGAGAGGCTGGGATGACATAACAGTCATTTCTTTATCACTGCTTTAAGCCTGTACCTTTGTCTTGCTTTTTTCTTTTTCCTTACACAGTCAAGGCCTCCAAATGGGGTCCATCATCCTGCAGCAAGACTCTCCTACTGATTCTTATAAGAGAGATCTCACCAGATGATCTTTTGAGATCCAGCCTGCGCTGGGTTCTATGAAATAAGTTTGGGCCTTAGAAAGCGAAAACTCACACACCAAGATGCTAACAACAATTGCAGACCTCCAAGGAAGGACTGAAAATAGCAGTAAGGGAGTTTTTCAGCCCAGGATCCATTTAATTCCCAGCCAGTTCAAACTCTCTGTTATACACAGTGGACAGTTTTTGCATGTTGTATGGGAAATAAGAAAATAGGTTTATTTTTCTTCTTTTGACTTCTCTTTAGATACACTTGCAGCTTTATGGGCAGGTATTCGAGGGTAAATGGTTTACTTCTCTCACACAAAGATTTTAAATAAAATGACTCTTTTCTGACTAAAAAAGTAAGTTAGTCAATTTTTAATGGCCTCTCCTTCCACTGAAGATCATCCGTTTGTATTTGATGTTAAAATGATACTATCATCACAACAGCTCCTTCTGTTGGGGTTCACCGCACCGTTTAGACCAGACAGCAGTGTAAAGTCCTAATGGAGAAATAAATATTTGAGCATCTTTCCTGATACTGTAATTGCCACACTTAGGTGCTGCTGTATGTGACAACAGAAGTACATAGAAAACTTCCTTGTTCATTCCATATGCTAGAAATTTTACCATCCTGCCTGTGTATGCTGTTTGTTATATATATGAGCGTGTGATAAATATCAAAGAAGATGTTTCCTTTCTCTTTATGTGGTGGTGGAGAAGCTTTGTGACATAAAATGTAACTCCATTCCCGTTGCCTCTTGGAAAACAAAACTCACATAACACTCCCTCCTCTCAAAATTCATTTGAGAGAAAACCCAAGCAAAAGATTGTGGTAAGAAACTTTGAAGCAAGCAGTGTAGCAAACTGATGGTAGCAGAGATGAAGTGTCAAAGCTGGGGAAGACACGACAAAATTGGTATGAAGTACTCAAAATTCCTGACGTTGTTTGGTAGGAGTCATAGTCATACCATGTTCTAGAGATTTTTCTTCTGGCCAGCCCCAGCTCTGCTGAGAATGTGCAGTCCCTACTGGGGAAATGCCTTAGCTGGGTTGTGCTGGCACAGCTGGGAAGCTCAGACACTGACCAGGTCACCCTGGGGTGGGGCCCATCTCCTCATTTGGCTGGGTTAACATTCTCAGCACCTGGGTCAGAGAGATATTTACAGCAATCACGTTGTAGTATCTCTCTGGCAGAGTGCTTGGCTGTGACAGAGTGGAATTTTGGCTTTTTGAAAAGTGGGGTTCAAATGCTTTCCCTGTAGCCTGCATATATTTATATTAGGGAAAGAACTTGATATATCAAAGTAAGGAAAAGGGTGCTTGCTGGGGAAAAAAAGCAACCCTTATGATGGGCACTCATAACATTAGGAGGTCTGGGTTTAGGAATGTACAGATTGGGGAACATATTTTGTTGACCTCTTCTCTCAGAGTAATTGAAAATTATTCAGCTCTGCTGAGTGTAACTACCAGGAGCTTTTGCCTGATATAATTGAGTTCTCTACCCTGAATTTGTTTGCCTGCATTTCACGCTTTGAAAAAATAGCATTTAACCTTTTATTGTTTATTCAGACTTATTTAGAGGAAACAAAAATCTCTGAGGCTGGCTGTATCAACTACCCTAGTTTTTGCTGATCTCTGGAATGAGGTGAGTGTCAATAAAAAGCAGCTCAAAAGTTCTTTCTTCCAGAGTCATTACTGACAGTGTAAACAGTTTTCAATGATATTGGATGTCCCTGGTCATGTTAACATGTGGAATGGATACAGCCATGCTCCTCTCAAAGGATTCAACATGTATTTGTGCTAGGTGCCTGTAATTATTGTGTCATTTGCATTTGGGATTTCACCCAAAACATGAAAAACCCTAAAAATATTAAAAAGTGGTATTTTAAGTGTCTCGATTTCAAAGAAAATCTCATTCCAATTGAAATCCACTGCTCAGGTGTGGAACTCCCCAGTGCAAAGTTCAGTGCTGCTGCAGAGTTGGGTGGGATTTTATTCGACCACAGATATCTAGCCTGGGTTTTGCCTTGTCGTTGTCTTCTCTCCCACCAGAAGAAGGAGGCTTTGTATCTTTCTGCAGCTGTTTTAGAGCTTATAGTGCTTCTTATGCAACCCGCCTCCTACCCACAGAATCACAGAATGGTTCGGGTTTGGGAGGCACCACAGTGGGTCATCTGGTCCAATCTCCCTTCTCAAGCAGGACCATTCCAGGGCACACGACACAGGATTGTGTCCAGATGTTTCTTGAATATCTCCAGTGAGGGAGACTCCACAGCCTTTCTGGTCAATCTGTTCTAGCGCACAGTCACCCACGCAGTAAAGAGGCTCTTCCTCATACTCAGGTGGAACTTCCTGGGTGGCAGTTTCTGCTGTTGCCTCTTGTGCTATTACTTGGCACCACTGAGAAGAGCCCAGCTCCATCCTCTTTACAATCTCCCTTGAGATACTTATAGGCATTGATGAGGTCCCCTCTCAGTAGTCTCTTCTTGAGGCTGAACAGGCCCAGCAGTCTCAGCCTTTCCTTGTAGAAGGGATGCTCCAGTCCCTTCATCATCTTTGTCACTCCCTGCTGAACCTGCTCCAGGAGCTCCATGTCTCCTCTTGTACTGAGGAGCCCAGAACTGGACTCAGCACTTCAGATATGGCCTCACTAGGGCTGAGTAGAGGGTCTGGATCACCTTCCTTGACCTGCTGGCAGTGCTCTTCCTAGTGCAGACCAGGAAAATATTGGCCTTCTTGGCCACAAGGGCACTGCTGGCTCATGGATAATTTGTTGTCCCCCAGGTCCTTCTCCACAGAGCTGCTTTCCTTCAGGTTGTCCCCAGCCTGTGCTGATGCCTGGGGTTGTTCTTCCCCAGGTGGAGGACCCTGCATTTGCCTCTGTTGCACTTCAGATAGTTTTCCTCTGCACATTTCTCCAGCCTGTTGAGGTCCTTCTGAAGGGCGGCACAGCCCTCTGGGGTATCAGCCACCCCTCCCAGCTTCGTGTCATCAGCAAACTTGCTGGAGAGGCATGCGTCCCTTCATCCAAGCCGTTGATGAATAAGTTAAACGGCACTGGGCCCAGTATTGAACCTTGGGGGACACCATTAGTGACAGGTCTCCAACTAGACCTTGTGCCACTGACTATGATCCTCCGGGATCTGCCATTCAGCCAGTTCTCAATCCACCTCACTGTTCACACATCCAGTCCACACTTCCAGAGTTTGTCTCTTATTCTAGTATGTCTAGCCAAATTTTTTGATGTGTAATCTCAGAATGACATCTCAGGAGTAAGGAGGTAGGTATGTTGATCAGATTACACCCAAAGCTTCAAGCAATACTGATTTATTTACTAGAAACTGATCCAATTTGCTTCATTTTTCCAATGTCTTGACACTTCTCCAAGGCCAGTTCCTTGTTCTGCAGACCAGTGTGCGCTCTCGTGCTGTCAGTGATCCTCTGTGCACTGCTCGTGTTACTGATTGGCAACCTCTGACTGGCATATCATATGTGAGAGAGGCATTTTTAATATAGGTTCATGGTGACCTTGTTATTTTTCAAGTCTTGCTGCTTAAAGTGGGCACAGGACAGTGGACTCCTTGCACAGGACTGTCAGAGAAGGTAAGTTTGCAAGGCCTGGCAGGAGAAAAAAGAGGGTTTACAGAGCGCTGTGTACAGGGAGCTGTGTAAGATCAGTGTAGATGTGGATGCCAGGGAGAAGGGTACATCGTGTCACCTGGAAAGTGAGCTTGGGTAAGAACTCAAGAGCTTCTGTTTTGCTTAAAATAGCTCAAATTCTTCAAGATGAGAACCTCCCCAGGGAGATCCTTTCTCTAGCATCTTTGAACTGCAGCTGACAATTTGGGTGCATACTCCTGTGGTTGCTAATACCTAGAAGGGGAAAATAAAGACTTTATCACTGTATGTTGAGGAGCCATAGAGCTATCACCATTTCTGGAGAAAATCAGTGATAACCAAATGGTTTGTGACCCCCCTCCCCAGGCCTGTGCTCCCCTATAAACCTTCACAGTGGGTTCTGCAGCCCGGAGGCACAGTGACCACCCGGGAACAGAACACATGGCTGCTGCGGACTCCTCTGTGACTACAATGCAGTATCAAGTGTTTTTGTTGGCTTATAAGTCCAATGATATCAGGATTCATTTTTGTAATCTGTGGCAAAGGAAACACATACAAGCTATGGGAGCGTGTGGAATGGGAAATACAGAAGGAAAAGCTTGTGCTTTCCCCTCCAGCCTCTGATTTCTCCACTTTTAGCTTTTCTGGTGGGTTGATATGTCCTGTGGCAACCTTCATGGCCAGACACAGCAGCTTTTGGGGCTCTGAAAAGAAAATTATGCCTATCCTCAACCTCTACTTTTCAGAATAAATCTTGTCCAGAATACCTCTATTGTTCCTCACACAGTAGAAAAGTGCTGGCTTTCCATGGCTTTGGCAGGGTTGTAATAACTCTGAGGGCGTGATTTTGCCTGAGACTGTGTCTGTGAATAACATTTCACAGGCAGTGATCCCACAAACATTCTGGCATGTCAGTGTTCTTACAGGTTTTTCCATGCATGAACGTACATGACTGTTGGAACTGAGGGCTTAGGCATGGAGACTTTCCTGTTTGCAAGGGTAGCCATTTCCTGAGTGTAATGTTAGAAACCTGTGTTCAGTGTCAATTGTTTTCTGCTGTTCTGGAGGTTTATCAAGCTCTGTAACCTCCCAGATAGGACTGTGCATAGTTGTTTTAGAAGACTCACCTGCCTGAACAAAGGAATTATATTTTAAAATTAAAAGGAAATTGGATTTGATTTTGCAAAGATGATGATAAATCTCTTGGATTTTGTTTTCTTTTTGCAAATGGATCCAGACAATGATGTATTTGTGTATAACCTTCTTCATATGCATACAAGATGCATTTCCTGATGGGAAAAAATAATCCAAGCCTATAGTTGTTCATTCCTTGACTGTCACTTGATAGAGAACAGAACCTTTAATAAACATATATGTGGTAACAAACAGCAAACATGGGCATACTGGTTTCATATTGCTCTGAAGTGTTTATCATTGTCTGGCATGTGTCTTTCATTGCCTTGCCCTGTCCTGGTTCCACGTGCAGGGGGGATGGAGGTTGGCGGCATTTTCCCTGTGATGTGCCGGGTGTGCAGCTGGGTGAGTCTGGGTTCTGGGTGGTGAGCAATCGTCTGTCTAGTGCACTGCTGTTAATACTGTTACTGTTCGGTTCATTATTTCATTCCTGCTTCCAGTAAATTGCTCTTATCTCAACTCATGATCTTCATCTTTTTGAGCCTCCAATTCTCTCCATCCCACTGCAGGGGTGAAGGGAGTGAGGGGCAAGTGAGTGAGAAGCGCCTGGTCTGGGCTGTTTCAGTGGGAACAGAAAATTGGCGAACACCATTCCTAAAACACAACATGCACGTAATTTCCTACAGTCACAGGAAACACCTACAGGAAATAGACCGACCATGGGATGCAAAGATCACAGTCAACTCAGCCATTCATTACTGCCTGTCATATTAGAAGAAATGAGGTTGTGACAGCGTTTCGTCCTTAATCAGCTGGAAGAGATGGGTCCTACTAGGCAGGTGAAACACCACTGACATTCCTCTTACAAAATGGAATGATTTTGAGCAGTGCCAAACCATTAAAGATTTTGCAGTGTTGTGGAAAGGTTGTAAGAGGCCACTCTGTTGCTGACACAAGCCGGGTGAGTTTAAAGGCCAGATCCTCAGCGGGTGCAAACTGGCACCTTCCACTGACATCAGCCAGTGATGGAGCTGCTGACAGACTCCAAGGAGCCTTAGAGAATTAGGCTCAGCCACAGGGCCTGCAATTACTGTGCTGCCATTAGTGTTTTACTTTCTCAAATATGTTCCAGCAACATTCGATTAATTTTTTTCTTGCTCTGTTAGCTTGTGTAACCCATCAGAATCTCCTTTTTCCCCTGCAATACAGTGTCTTATCAAGCCTGTATCTTTCTGTCCAGCCTGCTCACTAAGCTGGGTGCAGTGAAGCCATGCATCTAGGTTCACATTAAGATGTCTCTACAGTGGTTTGCTCTTTTCTTTCCTTGTTATTTCCTTTTTTTTTTTGCTAATCCCAAGTGTAGAGCATAGAAGCTTTCTAGGGGTTATTTTTGATACCTGGAAAGTTCTATGAAGCTGCTGATCATGATATAGTTTGGGTTGAGCCTGGTTGGTAGGGACAGGTTGAAAGAAGTAATCTAAACAAAAGTGCATGGCCTCTTGGACCAAAAATTGGTTGGCTTGGCAGTCCCAATTCATTTATCTCACAAAAAACTAAGCAGAAAAAATCCTCAGCAAATTCCTATCAGTTTCACAGGGGTCATTTACTTTTCTGGCTTCCACTAAGGATATCATTATGCTCTTTAGTCCTAACCCAGTCCTAACTTGCTCAGCTTTCTAAATAGTTGGTTTAATTAATCCCCTGCCTTTCTGATTGTGAGTGCTATGTATTGCAAGTGAGATTTTGATGCAAAGCATCACTAAATTAATTAGTTTTGGCCCTGATCCACCAGATTTAATGGGGGTATTTGCACGTTCAAAGGTAGACCACTGTTGAAGTGCCTCACTGAATTGGGCACTTCTCCCTTAATGAGAGGGGGCGAGGCAGCTTGGCCTCTGGCTGCTGGATGAAGTTATCAGGGGTACTTATTCCCTTGGCAGACAACCTCTGCTCCTTGCAAGCCATGAAGATATTTTATTTATACCTTGTAAAGACGTGGAACACCTAGAATAATCTTCATCTTATTTTTTACCACCTTATTCTGTACCTCAGTGTTACCTCATGTTGAAAGTGTTCTCGCTGAATTTGTGGTATTCTCTGCGCACATCTCAGAAGGCACTCTGGTTAAGGCCATGAGAGAGATCTGTCTTGAAAGGTTTGATCCACAACGCCTTAGATATTAGATTTTCAACAGAATTAATCTTCTGTGTTCGTGGAGTGGTACTGTTAATTTGATTCTTGGCTAGCATCTCACTGTTATCTTGTAGACTGAAATTAAAACGGATGCTATCTTTTCGTTGTTGCATGAAAATGGTGTATTCCACATCAACAGACACTGCTTTTCATCAGTGTGTATGTAAGGAAGAGGGAAGGGAAACATTACCAACCTGGTTTTGATTCCTGTGGTGGTTAAGAGCAACCCACTGATCAGCTGAAACTCTATGTCCTCCTTCAGTAAAACGCTGTTGAAATTCTGACTATTTCCCACCTACCTCACTAATACTGGAGTTTCATTCTGAATTTTCACGGGCTTTTCTCACTGTAGGAAGGGAACAGTGCCCAGCAGCACATGCTGAAACTCAACAAACAGAGTTGCAAAGCTTTTTACAAAGCCACTCTTGCAATAGTCTCCTGATAGTTTGGCCTGGCTGTGTAAGATGCTGCTGGAGTTTCACAGGTAAATGGTATAGGTGAGTATTATAAGATACTGAACTTAACAGATAAATCTCAGACCATGAGTTCTGCCCTCGAACTTGGACGATGAAAACCAAAACGGCTCAGGTACAACAGCAACCTGGTTTGTGAATCTAGTGTTTGAAAGTGCTACAAAATCCAGCAATCCAAACTGGCATCGGGGAACTTTAATTTTACTGTTTTCCGTTTGCTCTTACCTTGGGTTTCCAGGCAGCTGAGGTGGATTAGATCACATCTCTAGGGCATAACCCTTCTGTTCAAGGCAACAGCAATGCAGCGCTTCATCTTGAGAAGTTAGCTCCGAAAGACTGGGTTACTTAAGTCCTGCCTGACTCCTATGGCTATTCAGATTTCCATCAGAGCCTTTGGGAGTGTAGAAATTCATCTGGGCCTACTGAAGAGTTTTTGCTGGGAGAACCCTGCCTCCCCTTCTAAAAGAAGCGACAATCTGATGGTGCTACTCTGGGGGGAGGGGATGCTGTTTGGGGTTGAGGAATAAATCCCTGGTTGTCACCAAATCATTCTCCAGCAGCAGTGACTTTAAGCTGACATCTTTCCCAGAATTTCTTCCTTCATTCAGGACTACTCTAGCAATTCTGATATTTTTTGTCTGACCTAAAAATAACACAAAAACATATCTGTGTATCCTTGATGGCTCCGAGGGGAAATAACACAAAACAGTATCTGTGTATCCTTAACGGCTCCAAGTCTTCCCCTCGGTCAGATGCATGAGCGATATAAACTTTTAGCTTTAGGTTGTGGTCAAGTAGTAAAGAAGCAAACAAGCAGTAGAGTTAAGGTGCAGACCAGCCCAGAAGGAGGAGTTTCAAGGAATCACAGCCAAATATTGCAAGGATTTCCCCCTCCCCTGTTGTGGAAAGGAGATGACTGGCAGTATAATATCTGTCCAAAAAAGCCGACATCCATCCTGAATGGTCGTTCATATAAACAAAATTCTGCAGACCCCGTGCTACAGGACAGTTACAAATTCCCTTGATTGGCTCGTTTTTCCACAAGGCAGCCTGGCTGCCCGGGCCGGCCTCTCACCTTCCCCATGCCCAGGAGGTCATTTCCCCGGGGCGGGGGCAGCCCAGGTACCCCGTGCCGGCTCATGGCAGGCGAGAACAGGGTAATGAATTCGCGGCAGCCTGCGGTGGGAGCCCTGCCACTGTTAAATTTGTAGCCAATTAGCCGTGTTGCACAATTCCAGCGGAGTAACACCAGTCTCTATAGACCCGGTGTAGAGAGAGAAATTAGTTCAGACAAATACCTCTTAATCCCTTGTTCTTGGCTGGGCTGGAGCGCCTACTGCTAGGTGCTAATGGCACGGGGAAATCCCAATTCCCAGTGTCAAGGGCTTCGAGGAGCCAGGCTGTCAAAAGGAGACATTTACTGTGCATTAGCATTGACCGGCGGCTCACGGGTGAAATCTCTTCAAACAGATACCCCGCGCCGCCTCCCGCCCGGGGGAACGCGGGTTTCGCTCCGGGCGGTCGAGGGGACACCGGGGCCGCTTTCCTCCGGGCCTCGCCGCGTGGGAGCGCAGTCACGGAATCAACGGCGCTGGAAAGGACCTCGGAGATCCTCGAGTCCAACCTGCGACCGAACATCACCGTGTCAACCAGACCATGGCACTGAGACCGCGTCCAGTCTTTCTTCACACACCTCCAGGGACGGCGACTCCACCAAGTCCCCGGGCGCCCCATTCCAATGTCTGATCGCCCTTTTCGGTGAAGAAATTCCTACTCGTGTCCAAACTAAACCTCCCCTGGTGCAGCTTAAGACTGTCTTGCCCTGTCGCTGGCTGCCTGGGAGAGGGGGCAGAGGGACGGGTGCGGGAGGGAGCCGGAGCGGCGCGGGAGGGAGCCGGGCGGTACGAGAGGGAGCCGGGGCGGCGCGGGAGGGAGCCGGGCGGTACGAGAGGGAGCCGGGGCGGCGCGGGAGGGAGCCGGGGCGGCGCGGGAGGGAGCCGGGCGGTACGAGAGGGAGCCGGGNCCGCCGAGGCGGTGGCGGCGGCGCTTGGGCGATCTCGCTCTGCCCCCCGGCGGTCGTTCCCGGCCGCGCTCCGCCGGCTGCGGCCCCTCGGCCCCGCCCGGCCCCGCACTTAGGGAAGCGCAGGGCTGGGGTCCCCGCAGATGCCCCGCTGTCCCCGGGGTGCTTCGCCTCCAGGTGGGTCGGCCCTGGGGCGGGGGATGCCGGTGCCCTGGGGGGCCGAGCGGCGCTGGCAGCCGGCGATGCTCCCCCGGGAGCCGCAGCCCATCCCCGGCTCTCCCAGCGTCGGCCGCCGGGAGCCGTTTGGAGTATTAAAGTGTTGGCAGCGCAAACGCGCCGGTGTTGCTAAAAAAACAAAACAAAACAAAAAGAATAAAAGTAGAGCTTAAAAGTGAAATGACTCAATAGCGTCGCTATGCCCTGTCCTCGTGTCAGGTAGCTGGAACCTTTCCATGGCATTAAAGGATAATACCTTGCACCTGGGGCTGCTATGAGGCGCAAGAGTGTGTTTTTATGCTTCAGCCTCCCCATGTATTCCAGATGCAATTTGACAAATGATACGGATGTCTAAATAAGCTAAACACATAATACAAGATGAAAATTGTATGGGAAGCTCCCTGGACACAATTATTAGGCCCTTGTGACATTCCTGAGATGCTCCAGAAGCTTCTGGGACTGAGGGGAAATTGCACTGACACATGCAAAGTAACTTTTCAGTTATTTTCGGATCACAGAGTGGCATGCAGGGGAAAAAAAGAATGTATTGCTCCTAAATGCTAATTATTTGCATGCACTGGGTCTCGGTCCATAATTGGAACGTGAGCAACATGTATATATAAAATGTAGCAATTTCTGTACTTATATAAGTAGCTGTTATCTAAAAATTACATAGCTTACTACTGTGTTAACTTTATGACTGCTTCCTGGCATTGCCTGGACACACAGTACCTGCAGAAGGCGCCTGCTGGGTTTCTGAATGCATCAGGTACATCCTAGCATTTCCGTGACTTTGGAGGAATGTTAATAGCATGACAGTAGCACAGCAGGCTTTGCAGAAGAGTGGTGGGGAGGGAGGATGAGCGATGATGGTTACATTAGGGCCACTTTGCAAGCGTCTAAGATAATTTTACAGATGAAATACCCATATATTAAGCAAGGTTGCGAAGACGGAATGGGTGAAAGTTGGTTCTCTGAGTGTTCGTCTTGTAAGTACCCAATTATTTTTGAGCTTTAAATAGCAAACGTGGCTTCGAGTTCCTGCTTACCTCTGAGCCTTTTTTTTTTTCCCAGAAAGGACACTGGGTTTGTGTGATGGCCTTGTAATCTACAGATTCTTTATCTGGGTATGCTCTTGCTCTGGTCACCATTTCTGTCCCTCTCAGTGCTTATCCTTGGGGTTAGCATCTGTTGATACTCTGGTTGCATCTACATTGTCGGGAGATAATAACCACAAGCTGACTCCCTGGGGCAGCAGGAAGGCATTTCTGTGTTCTAGGGCCCCATCTCAGCTTGGAGGTGCAATAAGTCTGCAAGAGAGGAGCCCAGCTTATGGAGCTGAGCTGGGATCCTTTCTGCTGAATGCTCCTGTTGGGTGTACTTTCCATTGTGGAGAGTGGCAGGGGTCAGCTCTCAGTTTGGGGTGTTTCACCTTGGAGTGAAAAAATATTTAATAGGAAATTCCCCAACTGCCAGGCACTTAGCTCCTTGGCAGAGGGAAATGGGAGGACAAGCGGAGGCTTTGCTACTGTGGCAAAGACAACCAGTGGCTAAGGTTAACACAAAATGCAATTCACATTGGAAATACATTGTGGATTTTTAACATTTAATTAACTATTCAGACAAATTGCCAGGAGGTATAGCAGAATTTTTTTTTCATTGCTTTTAAGTTTTTAAATGAAGACTGGTTGTCTTTGTAGAAGATATACTCTAATCCAAATGTAAATTGTTGGGATCAATGCAAGAATTACTGGATGAACTTCTCTGGCCCTTGCTATGCTGCATGTCAGACTAGATGATGCTAACAATCACTTCTAGCCATAAAAATGTATGAGCAGCAGAAAATTATAAGTTTGAGAAGAATAAAATGATATGGAATTAACTCCATAACAGAAATATTTGCGCAACATAAACTCCTCTTCAGTTTCTCTTGCATTATTTCACACCCTCATTGAAAGCAACACAGATTTATAGTAGTACTTCCACATTAAAAACAACAGTTGAGAAACTTGAATAAGGAAAAATTAATTAATTCAACAAAAAGGGAACTGACTCCCAGTAAAAGGTCGGTCTGACCTGTTAATTTGCTACTCAGTTTCCTTATGGAGGAGCAACTTCCTGAAGCCCTTGCTTGTACTTGACTGACTCAAGTTTGAGAAATTCTCCCATTTAAGACATGATATGATTGAATAGGTAATTGACTGTGTCTTTCTTGATAGATGAATGATACTTGCATTTAACCCTCTCAGATATCTGTCTCGCAAGAGCTCAGAGTAGGCTTTCAACATCTCCATGTTGCCCAGTGATCCTGGGAACAACCTCCTGACTTCAACAGAAATCAAACAAAATTAGCTACTGTGACCTTACCTTTATTAGGCATGTTCAAAAATCTCTGTAAGTGAATGGGAGGTGGAGGCTAGGGCAAACACAATTCCTGTGCAGCTGTCTAAACTGCTTACTCTGTCTAACATAAGTCCAATGAAGCAACACCGAAGTGAGTAAAAACAAAATTCATGCCATGAAAATAAAGGTGGGCTATGTGTTTTCTTGTAGCTGCACTAGTTGAAATCTGGCCAAAAGAGGAGGAATATAGCCCAGTGATAGGGCTTGGAAAATTGGTGAGTGTTAAAATCATCCTAATACATACTTTTTTTCTTGACTGAGTGCCTTCTTTGATACTGCCTAAGCTTACTGTAATGTAACAAGCAGTTATAGCATCCAGCACATTACATAGTCCTCTTCAGTTTACCCTGCCCTTATCTGGGAAACTGTCTGTGTTTCTGTACAGCTGGTGGGAGAGTATCAGAAGAGATGGGTGCTTTGGATAGAACGGGTACATCTGCTCTTGTGGTGTGGGAGTACCGGGAGCATTCCTGACACCAGAGCTTGATTGTCCTCTTAAACGTAGAAAGTGGTCCCTGGCGCAGTTTTGACCTGGGGTGATTAACATTCTCTCAGACAGTTTTTCGATGCTTTCATTGCTTTCAGATCCAAGTGTCCTTTAACCATCAATCAGCTGAGAAGATTTTCTCTCCCAGTTTTTCAGAGGTCTGCATGTCTAGGCTGTGTCTGGTGTCTCCTTGCAGGTTGCTGTAACAACTGTGTTTTCTGTTTCACAGACTTTCAAACCTCCCCAGGATCAGAACAAATTCCTCAGCCTTGGAAGCACCCCTTTGTTTGGACTGTCGCACATATTGTCAGCTTGTAGCTATTGATTCAAGAACTCAGCAGACAAAAGGACCATCCTGGGTTCTTACACTTGCCTTTAAATGAAAGTTGTCAATTAGGCGCTTCAGTTTCAAAGGAGTTTAAGCTGACCAAACAATCTGACACCTATTCACTCACACAAAGGGAAAGAAGTCAGAAGAAGTAAATATTGCATATTAAGTCTCCTTGTCTATGAAATCCAAAGAGTTGCCAAAATCTGTTGGTTGTCTCTCCATCTCTGATACTGTCTAAACTCTTCATTCCAGAATCTAAAGTGTGTATTCATGCCACCATTGTCTCAGCTGCAGTTGAGCACTGCAATGACTTTTAATCTGCTTTCTTTCTTTCCTCTCTTGTTCCTTGACCCTGGATCTGTCAAAATCACTTACTTTATCTACTGCTCCGATTGTATAGTTCAGCTCCTTTAATCTGTCCTCTAATTCTGCTTGGTTTATTAATTTCCTACACTGTAATTCTTTCCCTCACTTCTTCAGCCAAAGGGACATCTTTGTTTTCTCTTATTATGACTTCTTAAACCTCGTATTGTTCAGCTGGATCCTGTGCCAGGGTCATGGATGGCTACAGAAGGACTGACTGTATTTAACTGGGAACTGGAGTTAGTCCTCCACTCATCTGCATTACATTTTCTAAATATCCAACACTGTGTTTTTTTTCTATGTTTGCTCCAGCATGTGGAATATCATTTTCTATCCAGGCAAGGCATTTTTAATGCATTGGAGCTGCCTAGATTTTATAGACACAATTAAAATCTCCAGAGCCTGTCTGTGGTACAAAGGGAAAAGTAGGAATGCACAAGTAGTATTGCTGAAAACCAGCAGAGTAACTGGAAAGCCAGGTAGGGACAAGGTGGTCAAGAAAGCAGCCTGGCTTTAGGGCCTATGTTTTCTGGTGGTCAAGCCTGGAAACCATGTCATGGGATCATAGAACCACTTAGATTGGAAAAAAACCTTTAAGGTCTGTGAGTCCAACTGTAACGTTAACACTGACAGGTCCACCACTAAACCATGTTCCTACGCACCCCATCTCTGATATGCCCCTAAGTGCCACATCTACGTGTCTTTTAGTCTGCATACTGCCTGTTTTCCAGATGAGACTTCAACCCACGTCTCCTACAGCTCAGAAAATGTCCTAACTCCCAAGTTATATCTGGTTTTTAATGCATGGCTCTCTTTCTGTCCTGCTGATGACCTACCATACCTTTACCATTTAATTAAACTGTATGGAAGGACATATCAGCTTAGGTAAGCTGTAGCTTTGAAACAGAGAAACTCATGGAACAGATGAATAATTTTTCAGCAAAACAGTTTTGGGCATGAAGATACACTGGTTTGTTAACACGTTTTCTTGGAAAAGTAGGATCTACCTGAGTATGGTTGCTGGTTCAGACACTGGTGATCTGCACTGGGGGAGTACCTAATACATTTTTTTGTGGACCTCTCAATGTCCTAGCCACCTCTCTTTCTCTGCAAGTTTTCTTTAATTCTTCCTTGCATTTTAATCTGTCTTACAAAATTATTACTCAGTACTGGGAGAGGGTGATTGCATGTCTCACATTTTTTTTTTCTTTTTTGAAAAAAGAAAAAAATATTCCAATGCAAGAATAAAGTAGCAACTTTCCTATTTGATTGTGGAACCCAGTGCATGTTTTTAGCCAACCCTGTTTGGTGGCTCTTCCAATAATCTGCCTCATGTGCAGATTTTCTTGTAAAAACATGACTCTTCACTAATTCCCATTTGAGTTCTTTAAATATATAGTGGCACTTCCTAGTCTGTTACGAAATATATGAACTTCTCAGTCACATTTCCTATTACCAATGTAGAAAAGACGTAAGGTTCTGGTCTACAGCCCTCTTGATTCCTACTGTGACAATTCCTGAAAGGACATCTGGTTTCATGCGCATTCCCAGGAGGAGCAGCTGAACTGACGTGGCTCTCTCTGGAGGGTCCACCTTGCCCAGCCACAAACCAGAGTCCTGAACACCTCAGGGCCAAGGTGCAAAGAAACCTGTGCAAGGAAAGTCTAAATGAATCTATTCTTGAAGAATGCACTCTCATTATTACAAAAAAATCAGAAAACCACCAAAACAAAACAAAAATAAAATTGAAACCTTAAAGTAGGAAGGTAGTTAGTTTTTCTCTGAAATTTCTGCCTTTTAAATGTGTTGGGCATTTCTCAGTCCAACCCTCTGATGAGTCCTGCTGGATTCACCATGTCACGCGGGTGGGTTTTTCACATGTTAATTGTGTGAAAGTGTGTCTCTTTTTGTAGAAATTTTCAATCTTTCATGATTAAATTATTTGAAATGTCTCTTTGCACTTGCATTGTGATAAAAGGGTGTGTGTGTAAAAGTGCCTATCTTTTTTATAATGTTCCTTATTTCCTCTGCATCTGATCATTTCCTCTTCTATTGATTTCACCTTATCTCTGAGGTAAACAGTCCAATTCTCTTCCATTTTGTTTCATCTCTGAGGTTTTCCATGTCCCTAATTATTCTCATCACCCATCTCTGAACTTCTATCTGCTATATCTTTTTTGTGACATTTTAGGTGCAAATTGTTGCATGTGCAATTTAGTTCACTTAAATGTCCAAGTCCCTGACTTATGGATGCAATCAGGGACTCAGACATCTAAGTAACTAGATTGCAGACACAAATAATTACACGGCAAAGTGTGCCAGCAAGTTTTGTGCCCATGAGAAATGGTTAAAGCCAGACTTAAGATCAGAGCCTTAATCACAAGCAAAATATCACCATCACTCTTTAAAAGAGAAGAGAACTGCCTCCATTTGAACAAGGTACTAATAGAGAAAAATAGTCAACTGTTTAAACTCTTGATATACAGATCTTTATGATCAGTGCAATAATGAATAGAATAGAAACAGAAAGACATGGAACAACATTGTAATAATAACCTTACTGGGAGAGATGTGTGTGTACAGAGCTTCCACGCTAACCACTGCTTGCCATTTGCAGGCTTCTGTCTTTAAAAATGAGCCATGAGATGGTTTACTTTGTGGCATTGAAACATTTCTACAGGAAGAAGATCTAAGAGACTTTGTCCATGTCCGTGATCCAATATTCTAGAAAATTCAGTCTAATATTATTGGAAAATATTTTGAACAAGATTTTAGCATTCCTTCTCATTATAAATTAAATGTTTCTAGGTTGAGGATTCAGCAGACTGCAAAGTTGAGGTCATGTTGTTTGATGGTGCTGGTGGACGACTTGTAATGACAGCTGAATTTTTTTTAAAGAAACAAAAATATTTGAACTAGAATTTTATTTCCTAGATTTTCTATATTAATTGGAATAAAGTTGCATTGCCAGTTGGAAAAATGTAGCTCCTCTTTTGAATGTATGAAGAGAAGTGTTTATGTTTTCTGTTATTTCTTCTGAAAGGAAAAAAAAAATTTTGTATTTGAAAACCTAAGATTTCTAGTATTTAAAATTAATGAAACATTCTGTATTGGAAAATTTTATGTTTTATTCCTTCTCATGAAAATTTTTTAAAAACAAAAGATAAAAGATAGCAGTACATTAATACTTAGAGTAGGGACAGGGTATGTTCTAGAATTAGAGAGAGTGGTAAACTTTGATTTTCATCCACAAACATAGATAAATTTTGAAACATTCTGGACTCATACTGCTATTTTCTCCTATGGCCTGTCAGTAGTGGAAGAGGAGAGAAAAGCTGGTAGGTTGAATTTCTAATTATGTCTGGGCAATTTCAGCCAACTTTTTCCTCCTGTCTTTCCCAATTCTATTTGAATTTCTTGTTCCCTGTGTTTACTCCAGGCCCAGCTTGTGCCTTCTTTGCTCTGCTGGTCAGCATTCCCAGCTAATGGGTTTTGGTCTTCTTATGAGGCTGAGATTGGTTAGATATTACTGCCAAACCTTAGTATGGACAAAATAAAAACAAATGAATTTCCAGTATTGAAATAAACTTCAAATCTCCTCAAGCCTGCCTATAGTACAAGAAATTTCTTTCCCATAAGGGAGATTATACCCTCAAGAGTATTTCTCACTTAACTAAATGTCATATTATTTACTAATGGGTCCACATTTCAGATAACATTGAAGAATTATTTATCCTCAACCGTGTGCTCCTTGTTACTCACGTAAGAGGACTTATGCACAGAGGAATCACTTAACTTTAATTAAATGGGCCATATTGAGTCCCTCAAAATAAACATTCTGTCTAGAATTGCTTAAATATTTAATCAGCTCCCAATCAGATGTCCTGTCTGGTTAGGCACCCATGATCCTATTTTCTTCTCACTGAAGGCAATGAGAAAACTCCCAGTAATTTTAAAGGGAGAAGGACCAAACTCAGTGCATACGTGTTGGATTTATTAAATTAAAGCAAATGAGCTCACTGAAGAAAGAAAGACTGCACAGATGTTTTTCAGTGCACTTTCACAGAATAATGACTTTCTGAAATTAAGCCAAGTTTCTCAGTTAGGCAAACTGGTAAGACTTTGAACTTGGGCAGAAGGAAAAGCACCTGAGAAGCAGAAATTGGTGCAACAGCCTTCAAGACTCATGGCTGGTGCTTGTTCTTCCTTGATCCAACATTTCTCCCTACTCGGAGGTCTGGTATTTTAAGCTATACTGCATAACTGTCTTTTAGTGGGGCAATGAATACAAAGACATCTTCTTCCCACAGCTGGAGCAAAGCAGGGGAGAAGCATCATTATTGTCCCAAGATAGGGCCCAGCTACTTGGAAACAGCATGTGTTAGTAGTTGTGTTTCTTCTCTGCTCTGTTGTGGCCTTGCCTTGAATATTGTGTGCAGTTTAAAAAAGATATTAAGCTATTAAAGGCTGTCCAAAGGAGGGCAATGAAGATAGTGAAGGGTCTTGAGGGGAAGCTGTGTTAGGAGTGGCTGAGGGCACTTGGTGTGTTCATCCTGGAGAAGAGACGACTGAGGGGAGGCCACATTGCAGTCTACAATGTCGTTGTGAGGTGAAGAGGAGGGGCAGGCACTGATATCTTCTCTGTGGTGACCAGTGACAGGACCTGAGGGAATAGCCTGAAGTTGTACCAGTGAAGGTTTAGGTTGGGTATTGGAAAAAGGTTCTTCACCCAGAGGGTGGCCGGGCACTGATCAGGCTCCCCAGGGCAGTGGTCACACTACCAAGGCTTACGGAGGTCAAGAAGCATTTGGATGATACTCTCAGACACAGGGTGTAACACCTGGGGATGGTCCTGTGTGGGGCTAAGTGATCCTTCTGAGTCCCTTCCAATTCAGCATATTCTGTGGTTCTGTGCCTAAGCTGAAATGGGTGCAGCTGTGTGGGTGCTTCTCCTGTGCTCTGGTCCTGGTCAAATACATCTATTATGATCTGTTTTTGGCTTTGATGCCCTGACTGAGACTACATTAGGACAGCAGGCTGCAGAAACCTCTTGCAGTCCATGCTGGTCTCATCTGTTGGCTGGGAGGGAGCCCTGTCACTCACTTCCTTGTGGAGTTGCATGGTTGCCTGTGTTCCACTGGGGTTGCAATGTCTGCTGCCTGCGCAGAGAATATGCTGTGAATAGTTTTGCACAGCTCAGAGGGTCTGATGCTACAGCTGCTCTTGTGCCTGCGCAGGCTTTCTCTGTATTCACTTCTTCCTTGTTTGTATTACTAGGGCCCTGAGGAGCCCAAACTGTGGTTCAGGGTCACAATTAAAATGCACAAAGATGATCTTTTGTAGTTTACAACCAAAGCACCAGGCAAGACTTGTACAAAAAGTCAGTCATGGTGGCTTTTGGTAGACACTGAAAGACCTGCTGTCTCTTCAAGCAGGATACTTTCACAGGAAAGCTGCAGCTCTTCTGGGACTGTAGTGTTGCAGGCATTATGGACTGTTGATGGATAACTATGCCCTTGCAAGAACTGGTTGCCAACCTGTGTCCATGTTATTCCTCCCCTGCTACCCTACTCTTCCCTATCCAAGCATGTCCCTCCTTGCTGCAGATGTCAAATTCCTCCAGCAGGTATTACACCAGCTGTAAGTAGTTGCCTTTTCTCCACTTCTCCCAAACAATTTTCTAAATCCCATTAACATTGGGAGGCTGTAGCTACTGTTCTGATTAGCTTGGAGAGGCCATAGAAGTTCAGGAGATAAGGACAGGGGGCATATACTGCTGGCCAACAGGTTTTTGGCTTCTGCTAGAATGGAGTCACTTGTAGTATGAGACTTCAATGTTCTAATGCAATAATTTCCTTGATTCTTATCTGCACCAACCATGGAAACACCCTTCGTAGGGAAACTATAGCTCATACTTATGGCCACGGCAGTACACAGTTCAGCCTCATTTAGGATCTTGTGCGTGACCCTATTTCCTTTCCATTCAGTTTTTAATTCACAACTCCTCTGCCCTACAGGCATCTTGTCATCTTATCAACTACCCCTTCAAAGAATTAAGACTGTAGTGACAGTGTGGAGGTTTCCTTCTATGTCTATCCTGTTCTGTGGACTTTCAGGCCATTTGAAAATTCTTTCTCCATTCTTGCCTTCAGGCTGCAGACCAGCCTGCTTGTACTGCCTGTTTTGTCCTTGGTCCCTTCACAGGCCTTATTGGATACTGGAGATCCTCTCATCTCTGTTTGCAGACCAGCATCCAGAAATCACCTGCTATGTCTCAGAAAACTTGTAATTGTTCTAGTTCATGCCCCCTCTCATTTTTTGTAGTAAAAATAAAGTAGTAAATATGGAATTAATGTTAATTGGATACAAATGTGAAGACTTTTACCAGTAGCTTCTGCTGAACTAGATCAAGAACCCCATCTGTAAAGAGACATACATATTTTCTACAAACTCAGCCAAATGATGTGGTTTCCTTGCTTGTTGCATCTGGTCATCCTTTTGATCAAGACTGGCCATGGCAACTTATAAGGACCCAGCACATTTTACTCTATTGGTTCATGGGAAAAACTATGCACTACTTACTTTTCTTTATTTCAGTATTCCTTGTAATTACTTTGAGATATCATGTGAAGAATGTGTACTAACACATTCCTGTTGTTAAGCTTCAATTCTAAAACCTTGATATAGCATTGACCTGACAGGAATAGGTCTGTAGATTATTGATGTGATGTAATGTCCATTGCATGGTCTAACATCAATTCTGATTTGAGCTTGTTGGTCTAACACAGCCTTTAAAAGAAAATATACCTTTTGGCTTAGCTGTGGTTAAGCTTGGTTTTGAGTTTAATAACAATCTTTCTAAGTTTAGAACACTTTTACATGGTGCTTTCTAAAGCTAAATTGCAGGGGTTTTTGATAACATATTTAAGGACTATTGATGTATGGCAGTGGAACATCTGCAATACATTTCAGTGTCAATAGGCGGATATTGATGATAGTTTTAATGAACAATCAAAGATAATTTTCTGTGAATCTGTAAAAAATAACAACAAACCACACAGCACATCTGAAATTTGAAATGTAGGTCTATACATTCTGTTTTGTTGTGATTGATCCTCATGACAATAATTTGCACTTTCTTCCTTGTTACAGTATGGTTAGTGTGCTGAAGGTGATAGGATGGGTCATGTTTATTCATTACTGTATTCGTGTCCATTTTCTGGAAGAAAGCAAATGTCATTCTCATCTTCAAGAGAAAGAAGAAGGACTTGAGGAACTCCAGACTGGTCGGCTTTACCTTGGTTGCTGGGTAGGTTATGGAGCAAATAGTACTGGAAGTCATTCTGAATCATATAAAGAATGAGAAGGTAACAAGAAGTAGGCAACATGGACTTACAAAGAGGAAGTCATGCTAGACCAACCTGATAACCTTCTGTGGTGAAATGACTGGGAACAGAGTAGTTGTGTATATTGCTTGTCTTGAGTTTAGCAAGGCTTTAAACACTGTGCCCCATAAGGACAAATTGATGGACTGGATATGTGGACAGAGTGATTCTTCTTCCCAAGTCCTACTCATACTCATGCAGAGACAGTAGGGTTCTCTAAGCCACAGATGCTGTTGGGTGAAGGGATCATGAAGCATCTGGCAGTCTGGTCCTGGAATAACATTCACAGGGGTAGAGGCTCCCTCAGATGACACTGAGGGCAGTGGTAAACCAAGAATATTGGATAAGAACCTTGTTTTCTTGGGTATTTTGAAGGCATGAGGCTCCTTAAATGACGTTAGTTCAGGTTCAGGGCACCTTTTTGTCTGGAGTCCCATGCATCCTTTATGATCACATCTGTTTCCACAGTACTTTCAGATGAGGTCATGAACTAAGTTCTACGTTTCTTTTACGCTTCACTTTACCTTCAGAAAGTTGGAAGTACCTTGAAAGTTCATATTGTTTCAGCCCATCTTCTATTTGGTAAGTTTTCTAGTGAAAATTCATTAAATAGAATGCTGCAATGTAAATTGCAAAAAATATAGGCCTTGGGTTCTCATGAATTTGAGTGGTTGCCAACCTTTTCTGTGTGCACTGACCAAGCTTTGAAAACCTGGTTTTATCCAGACAAAGTGCAAGCCTCTGTGCTTTATTCCTCTCCCCTCAGGTGCCAATTTGCTTTAGATCCCATGTGTTTTCAGTGGCAGGAGGGAGGCAACATGAATGGTGATCACCTCCATTATTAAAACACCCTTTGTAGGAGCTTCTTTTCTTCATTGATGGTATGGAGACAACAGTATCCATGTGCCTAACCTGTACAGCTCGGTAAGGTGGGATGAATTTTTTGACGTCCAAAATAATTTGGTATATTTTTTGCCTGGCTATGTAAGGAAGAAGGCAATGAGATGATTACTTCACTTCTGTGCTTTCCTCAGCTGTGTTGCATGCGGGAAATGTCCTGCAACCATTCCAGCCCTTTGGGTGGGACCCTTTGTGCTTAGACCTCTTTCACCATAATGCTGTTTGCTGCTGCACTTGAGGCTGGCTGTCATTTCACAGAGCAGCAGATTGCAAGGATTGTTGCTTCCACCTCTCTTCCTGCTGCTGGCAGGTCCCTTCTGCAGTGGTTTGGTTCTCTCAGTTTTAGAAGGCTCCGGGCAAGTGCTGCAATCCTCTCCCTTCTGTAGGGACCCCCTTCAGTAATAACCCTGGTCTGACCGAGCCTTTTAGGGATTTTTCGCAGAGAAACATTTAAACAGTGCAACCTGTGATCAGGTTTAGGCATGAAGGAGGCCCTGATTGGATTGAGGCTGCTGTAGCTGTGCTGTTCCTTCTTTTGTTGCTACCAAAAAAGCAAGTCAGGGATGGAAAATAGGTGCCCTGAGATGTAGGCAATGGCAGAGTAGAATTTCATACTAGACTAACCACTGAAATTCAGTCTTGACTACAGCCAGTCCTGTTTTGTCATCAGTCCTCTAGTTCTTTACTGCATCAGCCCCTATTAATGAATATATTTTATTTTTTATGACTAATCTTTTTTTTTTTTTTTTT